>JABFQM010003887.1:0-10655 GCA_022816865.1 Zelostemma sp. ZL-2020
GATAATTAGAACGCGAGATATGAGCGTTTGAAAAAAAAAAACAATCCAAGATGGCGGCGAAAGGGTTAATCGGGGGGGGGGGGCACAAACTCAGGGTTAAGGTCTCCATCGAAGACCCTTTCGATCGAGGGACAAAAGAAAAAATGTACCCACAATTTTTGGGTCACTTCCTAAATTCACTGGACTACATGTCAAACGTTCACGTGGTGCGTTTCGGACCTCATGCAGTGTCGGAGGCTGCATAGTGCATACAATACAGTCTCGTGCACGTCGCAGGAACATTTTAGTTCGTACAGAAAAGCATTCCGAGAAGGAAAGAAATTGACAAAATGTTACGCTTCACATCGACCGTAGCGTTGCTTTTTACAATAATTCTCGCAATCGGGAATGTTCACGGTAAGAATTTTGCATATTAGCAATGTTCGGTTTCTTTTCAAAGCACGTGTTCCACCGGGAAATTTTGCCATTTCGACACCGCGAATCTAGGGTCATTTCTGTAGTTAAATTTAAGCTTTTTATGCCAAAACTTCTCAAATTCGACTGCAGAAACGTGCCACGTGGAGACACTTCGAGAAACTTGTATATTTACAGTGACGCGTTTTATTATTTCGAACGCCGATGATATATTTTAGGCATGTGTAGGTGGGCATTTCTGGTATAGTATTCTCACTACGCCACTTCGGCGTCGTTTCCGACGTATCTTTTCACTCGCTTTGTACGTCCAAGTTTCAGTCGCTCTTTTCCGATACTTTTGCAAGATAAATCGAGGAACGATTTGTACAACTTTTCAATGATATTCTTACTCTTTATATCGAACTACCTAAATATAATGTAGAATCAACAGTTTTCACTTTGAAATGATTTGTTAATTTTATTGTCAACGTTAGCACAAACGGCCTGCGTTGGAACCAAAGGAGACTTTTGGGATGTATTTTCATTAGGCTGCCCACCCCCATTTGGGAACCCAAAAGCGTCGCGTTGCTGTATCAATTCCACCGGCCGAGGCTATTGTTGTGTTTATGCAGAATTTCTAAAAAACAAGCAAGTATTCGTCGACAAATTGCTATTCACGTATTTATATTCGAACAACATAATTTGACCGAAAATTCTGCATTTTCTAAGCTCATAAAATCGAGGCAAAATCGAATGCACAAAACACGGAACAGTTTACATGAAAATTCCTAGCATCATTTCCGATTATAATCATTTCTGGATGGTGGTGTATGATCAATAATTCCATACCAGAAATTTCTTGCACTATCGAGATTTTTTGCTGAGTTTTGAATCGATTTTTTTCGCTGCAAATTAAAATCTCTGCATTGCACTTCCTGTCGGCAACAATGCATGTTTCAATTTTTTTTTATAACCCAGCCCTTTATTTCTCTGAACAGGTCACGTCTGCTCACTCCAGATCTTCAGAAGCCTGATGCGATTTAAACCTACTTTGACGTTATTTCTACCTATTAACCCCTACATTCAAACTCAATCTTGAGATTGTCGAAGGACAGAAAATTGCAATCAATGAAAACGATTCGATCGCATGTAACGATTCGCATGTAAGAAATATATGTATTAATTTATGTGTATTTAGAGTACAAATGCGAGTGACGTTTATTATGTAAAAATATTTTTGTAGGATACAACATGAATGGCACTTTTCTAATAAACATTTAAAATAATGAAGTGATTAAGAATTGAAACAAATCAGTGGACTCGGAACATATAAATGATCACATTTTTAAAAGTTATTTCATATGGTCAGTTTTTTATCCCGTAAAGCCTTCATCTTCTCTTAAATCGACTTCTTGCAAAGAATCCTTGAACAATAAGAATCGAGTATTATTATCCACTACATTAATACGGTTAAAAAAAACAAATATAAAGACCCGCGCTTACAGTGGTTTATGGTTTATATCCCGTAAAGCCTTCATCTTCTCTTAAATCGACTTCTTGCAAAGAATCCTTGAACAATAAGAAGCGAGTATTATTATACACTACATTAATACGGTTTAAAAAAAAATACGAAGACCCGCGCTTACAGTGTTCAATCCGGATGCTGTCACTGACGCGCTCCCTACTGGAGGGGTAGTAACGAAAACAGCATTCGATTTGGACCTCATGCAGTGTCGGAGCAGAGTGCATACAATACAGCCTCGTAGCACGCCGCAGGAACATTAGTTCGAACAAAAAAGCATTCTGACAAAGAAAGAAATTAACAGAATGTTACGTTCCACATCGACCGTAGCGTTGCTCTTTACAATAATTTTCGTAATCGGGAATGTCAATGGTAAGATTTTTGCAAATTAGAAATGTTCGGTTTTTTTTTAAAGCACGTGTTTCACCGAAAAATTTTGTTATTCCGACACCGCGAATCTCGGGGCATCAGCTCTGTAAACAAATTTAAGCCCTTTATGCTGAAACTTCGTAAATTCAACTGCAGAAACGTGCTCTGTGGGGACACTTCGAGAAACTTGTTTTGAGAGTGACGCGTTTTATTATTTCCAACACCGATGATATATTTTAGGTATGTGTGGGTAAGCCTTTCGGGTATATTCTCACCACGCCACTTCGGTATTGTTTTCGACGTATCTTTTCCCTTCCATTGTCCAAGTTTTAGTCGCTTTTGTCCGATACTTTTTCAGGATAAATCGGAAAAAACAATTTGTACAACTTTTCAATGATATTCTTATTCCTCATATTCGATTTTATGAATATAATGTGAAATTAATGGTTTTTACTTTGAAACGATTTGTTAATTCGATTGCCAATGTTAGCAGGCAGGTCCTGCTTTGGAACAAAAGGAATATTTTTGGATATAATGTTCGTGGGCTGCCCATTCCTATTTGGGAATCCAAACTTGTCGCGTTGCTGTATAAATTCCACGGGCCGAGGCTATTGTTGCGGTTATGCAGAATATATTGAAACCAGGCGAGTATCCGTCGACGTATTCCTATTTATGTATTTAGATTCGGACCAAAAAATTTGACCGGAAATTCTGCCTTTTTTAAGCTTATAAAATCGAAGCAGAATCGAATGCACAAAACACGGAACAGTTTACATAAAAGTTTCAAGCATCATTCCTGATTATAATTATTTCTGCATGGTGGCGTCTGATCAATAATTCCATACCACAAATTTCTTGCACTATCGAGATTTTTTGCTGAGTTTTTTGAATCGATTGTTTTCGCTGCAAATTAAATCTCTGCATTGCACTTCCCATCAGCAACAATGCATGTTTCAATGATTTTTTATAACACACTCCTTTATTTTTTTGAACAGGACACGTCTGCAACTGCTCACTCCAGATCTCCGGAAGCCTGATGGAGCGCCAAACAATGAAAATGTGACTCGCAATTGAAAGTTCCAAGACTAAACTCGATGATTTTGCTCGAGATACATTTTGTAACCTTTAATGGTATCGAATAAAACATTTTTATATTCCGTTCATCTGATCTTTTTTCAAATGTCAGTTCTCGTAGCCTTGGAAAAACGCGCGCGAAGCGCGGGTAATTTGAATTTGACAAGTACAGAAGGGCAATACAGCGTTGCGCAGCAGGTTTCTGCGCACACCGCAAATGTGTGCATTGAAAAGTACATGCTACACAAAGCGGAAGCTCTATACACATAAATCAACAGTAAAAGCACATTAAAAGCGAAGTGCTTTCTAATCTTTGGTCTGTAGAGTCGAGTAAATAAGTTCATTCATTCTTTTTCTTACCCAATTTTTATTTTCATCTCAAGACCAAATACCTGTGTGACGGTACCGTCATTCGCATCGTGTGACACGCACTGTGTGCTACAAATGCTAATAGAAACTGCTAACACTCTAATTCGCTGTGAATGCCCGAACAAAACATTACACTGGACGCTATGCAGCCACATCTGCACTTCTAACGTTCTTAACATGTCAGCTGTCGAGGACGAAATTAAACTCAGGATTGCCGGGAAAATTGCCGACGTCACTGGGAAATTCTGTGATTAGCCCACACCAGTGGGGAACATAAAATCGCTGTCCAGGGGTGAGAAATGTTCTGAAAACAAACGCGACTTTAAAATCAAATGCAATCTTGAATCAACGTTGAAAGTAGTATAGACTACCTTTTTAGGACTATTTCTTGAAGTGCTTTGTATGTATTTCAGCTCTGCTTCGGAAATTAATGGATCATCCTCTGGCGTGTCGTAAACTATGTATGACCAAAAAATGTACCAAAGAATCTCAATCGCTTCGAAGACGTAGAAAATGCTCGGCCATGATTATACAAACCGGCATCGCGATAACGGTCCCTACGAAGCTTCCCAAGAAAGCCAAAGACGCCAACTTTGACCTTTCCAGTGGCGGGGCCCACTTGGCCCAAACTCCGTAGATGCATGGATACGTTACACCCTGAAATTTGTTTTAAATTCAAGTGTTGTTGAATCAACAATGGTCCATAAACAACGGAAGATGGTCCGTACCAATCACTGGTTATTTTTTCCTGTGCAAGCGCCGATGGAGACCAATCTCTGGATGGTAAATGAAGAATCCGGTCCCATGTGATCGCAAAACCATTCGATGATTTTCCGATGCAATTTGTCGCTCTTGTACTGCTTAACTGTTAAATTCGTTCTCTGCTCGGGATGCCATCGCCAATCTGAAAGCATTGCACAGTTGAAACATAAAGCTGAGAATTCTGGACATATCGAAGTGAAAATCTAAAATTACCGCGTCCTAAAAATGAGAAATCAAAGCCTGCGCGGGCATCATGTGCCCGCTACGTAACATGCAGCCCCAGCCGCAGTCCGTCGTAAAGTTGGACCCCAGAGTCGGGAATTCTCGTCGATATGTCAGCCAGAGCCTCAATGTGAAGTCTTTTTTCAAAACCTCGATTCCTTCATCTCGACTGTCCAGTGTCATGTCACTCCCGGATTCTTTTCCAAGGGCGATCGCTTCCGAAGCTTTTTCCAAGTTGCTCAACTTTTTGTGGTACCACGACTCGAGCAACCAAACCGGAGATTCTTTCGAGAAATTTGTCTTCATTTTCACCGTCCAACCTGAAAAATCATTTCAATCGTGAGGAATTTTGCAAAAAAGAAAGTCGCTTTGTACCAACCGTATTTGACGTTGTTCCACATTGACATCGTAAGTCGTTATCAAAATCGTAATTCCGAATCATACGTTCTTACGATATTTCCAAAAATAAAACATGACGAGAAAAATTGATTTTCGAAAAAAAATTGCTAAAAAATCGTTACTGTTAAATAAACAATATTTTATCGACTGTCAATAACAAGATGATTAATGTTTCGAAAAAAAGCCCAGTTGAGTTGACAGTTACAGCTGTCACTTACCTAACCTGTCCGTCATGGGATGTACATACTTGCCTGCTCATTTCTGGAACAAAATCGAGCAAAATTCACAGAAAAAGGTCCTTTTTTCAGTCCCATCAAAGCACAAACCCGACGTTTCATCTTTGGCGAATTCGACGCGTTTTCATATGTGCAAGCCTTTTAATGCCAATAAATGCAACGATCACGAGAAACTGACGTTTTGATGTTTAAATGCAGAATATGCGAAGTAAGTGACGCCGTTTTCGTTTGCTGATTTCCGAATTTCAAATAGAAGATTAGAGAGAGAAAGAGGCCAAAACTCGGGATGCCCGAGATACAAAGCGACGATATTTCGTTATGCAATTGCAACCACTGATACTGGATGGCGGCACTCACTGATAACGGAGAGCGGCACTAAATGCACTGTCTTTTTGTAGTACAAAAATTGTACCTTATAAGGCGTCGCTGTAGCGCGCTTACAGCTACATCTACAGATCTGATGGATAACTATAAATCCGACTTTGGAATTCAAGGGGAGAAATCTGCTTTTCCGACATCACGTGAAGCAGTAAACAAACATCGAAGAAGTTGCGAACCTCTTATTACATTTTCAATCATTGAAATTATAATTTAAAAGTAACAAAATAAACATGGAATCTAGTAAATTTACCACGCCGAAACCGATGATTTACATATGTAGTGGTAATTACACGATAAAAAATCTTTTTTAAATTCTAACCTCACTTCTCTCGTATTTATAATTCGATCGTTGGATTTCGAATTTGAAATATTCAATAATAAATCAACGAAATAAAAATAATTAATTTATTGATGTTTTTAGAATGTCACCACCGTAACGAAATTCGTCCTCGAGACCCAATTAGATGCCGAGAATGTGGGGATAGAATCATGTACAAGAAGCGTACGGAACGACGTATCCTTTTCGCAAATATTCACTTTTGCAAAAAAAAACATCGAGAAATTGAAAACATTTTTTTGTATTTTCCTTGACTGTATTAATTAGTTGTTGTTTTCGACGCACGCTGAGATGATTGCGCCGAGGAATCTACTTTTATATATTTAAAAAATAATTTGTTAGAGCAAGTTAAATAAATCGATAATTTTTTACCTAAAACTTCATTCAATCCTCAATAATAACAGATTTTCATCTTTCAGATCTCCAATAGCCGGAATTACACTTAAAAACGTTTCGACGTAAACTTTGTACATTTTAGATCCATTGTAAATTAGAGAATCTAGATTTCCAAAGGTTTATACATTGTAAATCGTTGAATGTCAAGGGAAAGCAGTGTAATAAACGAAGCGTAACGTTTTATTTCCAAAAGACTCGAGTACTAAACAATGCAAATCGATGATCCAGGAAAAGACTTTCCTCGGTAATAAAAAATTTATTATTTGCAGATGAAGAAATCTTTCCACCGATTGAACGATTAAGAAACGCGCACAGGAGCAGGAATTCACAATGCATCGACGCGAGCCGGCGAAAGCTTACGCACTAATCGAGCATAAAACGTGACATACTTTGCGGCCCTGGAAAATTTATGCGCTCGTATATTTATAAATCTGAAATGTAGATTTTACAGTTCGAGTCATTAGCGTGTCCCAAAATTACAACAACTTTCCAAAGTTTAAATCATCGCGTTTGTAAAGAACGAATGGATAATTTATTACTGTTTCTCGAATCAAGTACAATTGTAATAAAGACAAAAATAATGCATGTTAATGCCGGAAGTGAGAGGGGGTGAAGTCCCGGGAGCTCCGGGGGCCTCGCTGGACGCCGGGGTAGGGCGTCGAGATACCAGCGAAAGGGAAAACGCCGTCGAGTCTCTTTTTATTTGTAACTTGCCCCGTTTTTTGAAACGCTCGATTCGATCGAGTTTCATTTGTACGTTCGACACTCGGCCGCTCGTATGTCCGCAACGCCGCTCGGCATGGCGAAAACGCCGTAACTTCACCTGCTCCCAGAACTTTAAAAAGCACGAAAAATTTGTAAACATCGCCTCTCCATTTTCACGTGTTAAATTTTCGGGTTGTGAAGTGGGACAATGTGATTTCTCGTTTGTTGGATTAAACACGGCATAAGGTAGAATTGTAATCTGTATTATTTTCAACTGCGAATGTAATTTACAACCACGTGCCACGTAAAGTACTTTACGGGTAAAGGAAACGTTCGGGAAAAAAGATGCGTGCTTGTAAATTACGACTCCGGAAATGAGAAATGTAATCATCGTTGCTAATTGTAAAGAATTAAATTGCGATGCGTTCTTGACACTGTTTCTCGCTGCGAATCATGTTTCTTCATGATGTTTTCGTATGAAAAATGTGCGATCGTTTAGAAACTTCTTCGAAGAGAAATTAGTCGGGGCAAAAATGGTTTCGTAGTTACGCGACATAATGGAATTGCGAGATATTATCCCGAGTGGACTCAGGATTAACTGACCGTTACTTGTCGGCAAACGACTTTCACGTGAGTACCAGATGCCGTGGCTTACGTAAATCTGGATGCGGAGCAAATCGCGCGCGAGCTTTTCCTCAAAAATCGCGGATTTTTGTCGTCCCCCGCGATATTACGACACGCGAATCTGGAAACCGGTGCCCCGGAGAATTATGACGAGGCGTATTGGACCGTAGGAATTCGCTGGAACGGAAAGTCTGCTCGAGTGTGTCGCGGTGAACGGCTGCATTTTTTCCGCTCAATCGCGCCTCGAGATCGCGGAATTAAGATCGCTGATCCAAATCTAACTCCGGCCATTTTTTTCCGTGTTCAAAACTCGCTTTTCCAACACTTTTCTTTACCCGCTTTCGCTGCTCGTTCTCGTACATTTTTTGGTGTGACATTTTCACTCCGAAAGAGTGGAAATGGCGATGATTTCGGGAATGGACAATTTCAAAAACGATCGTGCAACAGTTTATTTTTATTTTTCATTGTTTAAATAAAAAACTACATTTTTTATTACTCGAATAAAATGGATTTGTTTCTTTATTTTCAACTCTTTCGATCGGAAATATGTGAAACTTCTAAAATTGCGTGTGTTGACATTAATTGACCCTTGACTACTTTTTTTACATTTTGTTTGAAATAACGACTTATTTCCGATACATTTTCACCCGGAACAGCTAATTTACTCCTTTTTTAACTACGTTTCCAGTAAACTAAATTAAAATTGCATATTTCACCAAAGACACTTGCAAAATGCATAATTAGTTGATAATTTAATTTTTAATTCGTAATAAAAGTAATCTAAAATTTCAATTCTTACGAAATTATAATTTCTCATACAAAATCAAATCGATAAAATTAGAAATAAAATTTCACTTTTGTAGTGTACAATATTCCGCGAATAGTTCATTTTTCTATAATTTCTTATCGAATAATCTCGAAGTGATGAAAAATAAAAGTAGCGCGCTTGAAAACGTAACGATTCGGAGAAAAATGTTGATGAATTGTTGAAGAACCTCGTACACTCGAATGATAAATGTGTGCATTCGAAGCTCATTGATCGCGAGATGTCTCGGATTACTACATAATCACGTAATAACAAACTGCAGAGTCGAGCACGACATCGAGCACGAGCTTGATCTTGAATGGAAGAGAAGTGAATCGCAAAATAATAGATCGTGCCGATCTTATAACGGTTATATTCGTTCGCCGTGAATATGCGATTTATCGATCATTCTCAAGTGCAAATCGATTAATCGAACATAATCGAAAAAGCACGCGTTGAATCTTTCGAAGTGAAATTTCGCTCCGGAAAACATGATTGGAGTGAGTTTTTATCTCTATTGGAGTGCAAAACTCACTCCAAACTTGGAGTGAAAATCACTCTGAGGCATTAACATCTCATTCTACGAATAAAAAAATTTTCTTTCCAGGATGCTGAGGGTTTCGCGGGGCACAGCAGTATTATTGTTGTTACTACTGCTGTGTATTGTAACAAACGCTCTTCGTGAATCTGCTCAAGTGAGTTCTTGTAAAAACAGTATTTTGGCCGTTAAATGCAAGAGTGAATAGGAAAAAATATTTATAATGCAACCTAATTTGTTAATCAATATCTTACGAAGAAAAATATGAAGAATTTTGGACCACTTACTGAACAAATGCATGCATCTTTTTTGCGAATGAATAATTTTTTTAAGCGCCACGGTGAAGTTGTTGACAATTGTCTTGAGAGCAATATAAACTGAGAAATTAAAATTTTTCACTCGAAAAAATGTCACTCTTGCAGCAATCATACACTCTACCTCAAATGTCACCACCGCAAATCGCACCTTCTCGCAAATGTAGCGGAGAAGCATCCGCAAATGTAGCGAGCTCAATTCCATAAATGTAGCGAGCTCCTCCGTAAATCTAGACTTTGAAGCGATCCTTATCTCCACCACTTTCCATGTTTAAGTGCATGTTGAACTATGATTTCATTACGAAGTTATTTCAACTGATCTGAACCGTCAAAAATACATCGATACATAACCTAAATCTTTTGCTCAGGCGGCTACATTTGGGAGTGGCTGCCATTTTTGCCTTCGCTACATTTGAGGTAGACGAAAATACTTTTTACTTCGCGAAAAATCAATTTGTTTGCAAATCAATATCAATTCTGAGCAAGTTTTAACCGTCTCCGATGCCATAGCAAATTTAGTAAAACTCGCCCTTTACTTTTTTCCCATAAACGCGCATTTTGGTACACTTTCAACGTCCTCGAAGCAATCTCTTCATCAGCTCCGTCTCGTACAAGGACGACGGTTTTCCTCATCCTTTGGAGCACAAAAAATCCCAGATCAAGAGATTTCATTAAAACGCGCTGAAAATTCCGGGTCGAAGTTGCAAAAAATTGTTTAATTCTCTTTGTAAATGCTAATTAATACGGTGAAACAACATTAGCAAGTGCAATATGCCTACAAAGTCCTTGCACCGGTTGACTCTTCCTTGCGAAACTCTCTCTTGTCGATCTCGAATCCAGAGACAGGTTAATCCAACTCGCTGGCATAATTACAAGTTTCTGTGACTACTTCGTTGTACATCATATACGCGTCAGGATAATCTAGGGCAACGATTTCCAAACAGACCACTGCGATTCGCAGCAAATACGCCTCTTTTTACCTCTTTTTATCAATTTTTATAAAATTCCTAGTTTCCCGAAACTTTTACCGTTGTTTAGTTTCAGGGAACGCCGTCTAATGCGGGACACATTATTATTTGAAAATCGCCGCAATAATAATTAACGTACGCGTATGAATATCGTTTGTAACACAATAAAAAATGATAAGAAAAAATTTCGTACATATAGAATCATTTATATAAAAGTTATTGCAAAAGTAACTTTTTCACT
>JABFQM010003888.1:0-10659 GCA_022816865.1 Zelostemma sp. ZL-2020
GGGGCGGTTGCGGATGGACCTGGTGGGGCAAGAGACTGTGGGTCTGTACATGGGCCGGGTGATGATGGTGGTGGTGATGGGAATAAAAGATCGGCTGGGTGGTCGGGACGCAGGACGAGACGGGCCCGACGCCCACGGAGTGCGACAAGCCCGCGACCGAGGACACGCTCGGGTTCTGAGGCCCCGGCACGCTTCCCGGGCCCGCGGAGGTCACCGGGTTGCCCTGCGAGGCCTCGTGGTACAGAATGGGGACGCGGACGAGCCGCTGCGCGGCGTGCACCATGTTCGCGGCTTCCAAATCCGCGGCCAATTGCCGTTTCCACTTGTTCCGACGGTTTTGGAACCAGATTTTGACTTGGGTTTCGGTGAGCCTTAGGGAGGCCGCGAGGCCGGCGCGTTCGGACGATGAGAGGTAGCGTTTCACGTCGAAGGTGCTTTCCAGTTGGAAGACCTGCGAGCGCGAGAACACCGTACGCGTTTTCTTTTTCCGCTTCATGTTCCCGGATTCACGGCCATCCGAACTCACTTGAACACTGGCTTGGCCGTTCGTGCTGTTGCTGGAGCAACCGTGGATGCCGGTGGAGCCTGATGACTCGCCTTCTCCGTCGGCTTCGCCGCCGTCTTCGCCGTCGTTCAAGTCGTCGTGCGCTTCGTCGCCTGATGATGGCGTTCGGTTGCGGTGGAGACGGTCTTCTCCTGCTGCATCATCGTCCATGTCTTCTGAATTGACAGAAGAGATGCAGAGGATTAGAAACCTGGTCTGTTTGGGCCTTAATCCGATGATGATATCATGATATTGAGTCTTGAAGCTGGTATCTAGATGATAACACCTGATACGACCTGATGCCATGATGATACCAACTTCTACAACTAGTACCAACATGATACCACCTGATGCCATGATGATACCAACTTCTACAACTGGTACCAACATGATACTATCTGATACGACCTGATACCATGATGATACCAACTTTGAAAGCTGGGAAGAAGTGGTATCATCTGATACCAACCTGATATCGCCCATCAAAATCTATTAAACGTTACAATCGTTCCATCAATTAAATCCATCACTGCATAGAAGACCAGGGAATACCGGAAACATATCAAATATCGATTTCAATCGAGCCAATTGTCCTAGAAAATTGGATCCCGTATAATTGGAATTGCAATTTTCATCGCCGCGCTAGCTTTAGATTCGACCAATCAATTCACCGGACAAACTTTCACATTTCATGAGCTACCAAGCGCATCATAATGCCTTTGTGAAGACGAGCCAATTAGGCGAAACCACGCCCGGGGCTAAACTCGACAATAGCGTACAATATCGTCATCATTCCAAACTCCCAACAATGAGTTTCTCCGATGACATCACTTTTCGAACTCGTGGCGGAAAATAAACGCTGCAATGATATGATCATCAGAGAAAGGATTCTTTAAAACGGAACAGGGAGCTTGGAATAAGATGATTACCGTCGGCGGAGATATTTGTGTCGCGAGTTCACTTAGAGTAAAATGGTTTTCGAGAGCATTGAGTTGAGCGTATACAAACGTAACAGAAACGTTAAGTATGTAGGTGCTTAGGGAAGGTGTCTAGAGCAAAACGATCGACGGGTAAGGCGATCGACGTTGGTTTGTCGTGGCGGAAGCCGTGGAAGCCGTACGAGGTATACGCGCGTATACCCTCGTATCTTCTAGCCACTGTCACCCGCCGTCTCTTAACTGTTACTAACGGTGCACTTTTCAACCCCTTTAACAACTTCCTGAGACACGAACATTCCCGTTTCACATTTTATCCGTCTACAAGATTTTTGACTGGATAAAACCCAGTTTTTTCATCCTAATCAGACTTGCTATCTCATTTATAGATGAAATCAGGCCATTTCAAGACCTTATGTTCAGTTTCATGGTGGAATGAAGGCTGTATCAGGTCATATCTTTCTGAAATGTCCTTATCTAATGATTATCTTGTCCCAGAATCATCTTATCTGGGTCTAAGTGCAAGATTAGATCTAGATAGTCCCTCAAATCTATTCCTACAAGATCTTATCTGGGTCTGAAGACAAAATGAGAGCTTATATTCTATTTTATAGTTGAATCAAGGGTTAAATCAGGTTTTATCTTCCTAATGTGACCTTATCTGGTGATTATCTCGTCCTAGAATTATCCTATCTGGACTTCATAGAAGGTTAGATCCAGTTTGGGCCCAGAAAAGACCTTATATTCCATTTTATAGTCGCATCAAGGTTTAAATCAGGTCATATCTATCTAGAATGTCCTCATCTGATTATTATCTTGTCCCAGAATCATCTAATCTGGGTCTAACTGCAAGATAAGATCTAGATAGTCCCTAAAATCCATTCCTACAGTCGCATCAAGGTTAAAATCTCAAGATCATCACCAGCATCATGGGTAAATCAGGTCGTATTAGAGTCTACACTTCCTGCTCGATAAAAATAACGGATGAATAGCGAGATCACTCACCTCTGTGCGCTAAAGATGCGGAAGCCGGACTGCCTCTGCTCAAGTTCCCGACCAGATCAGCGGAGGACGCTTGATCCAGGGTTTGGAGACCATGCGAAGGTCTCCAAGGGAACGGCCACGCGGTTCCAGACGGGAGAACTCCGTCCGTGATGTCCGATTGGCCGACCACGACGGTGTTACCCAGCGCCGACGAAGCCGCGGCCAATCGCGAATGATGCTGATGCTGTTGTTGATGAAGGTGCTGAAGCGTCGAAGGGAAGAATACCCCGATGCTGGCCGGGTACCGGCCGGCGATCAAGGACGACATCAATCCCAACCTGATGGAACCCAAATTTTTGAGATGATCAAGTTTTTTCTTCAAAATCGAACATTGGGAAGGTTTGATGCAGTGTGGTTTCGATAAGAGTGTAAGAAATGGTCGCATCAGGCGTTTAAAGAAGAAACAAGCTTCTTATAAGTGATCCGGTGTAAGAAACAGGTTCGGTAAGTGACGACTGATCAATTGAGAAACGAAGGTAGGTTGCTGGTGCTTCCGAGTTGGGTACAGTTAAGATGGTGGGCGCGACCGAGGCTTCGGAAGCCGTAGAACCTTCCCCATCGTTCCCAGCTCTCCCCGATCTCGTATTGTTGTTTGCTTTATCAGCTCGTGAACGGGGAAGAGGAAGGGAACGCGTTCTAGACTTTTTGGAGACACCAAAGCACGAATGAATTAGGAACTACCTTAATCGCAGGAACGAGGATAGAGAAATGGAAGATCAAGATGATATCCTAATAAGATAACAAGATAATATCTAGATTGGACCTCATGTTTCTATCAAGGGTGTAATCAGGTCTTATCTTTCTGGAATAACCTCATCTGACGATTATCTGGGTCTGATAACAAGATAAGACCTTGTATCCCTTTCTATAGTTGAATCAAGGGGTTGAATCAGGTCTCATCTTTCTGGAATGACCTTATCTGACGATTATCAAGTCTTGGAATCATTTGATCTAGGTTGATAAGATCTTATCTGGGTCTGAAGACAAAATAAGACCTTGTATTCTTTTCTATAGTTGAATTAAGGGTTAAATCAGGTCTTTTCTTCCTGGAATGACCTTATCTAGTCTTCGAATCATTTCATCTAGGTCGATAAGGTCTTATCTGGATCTTCTCCGGGTCTGATAACAAGATAAGACCTGGTTTTTCTTTCTATAGTTGAATCAAGGGTTAAATCAGGTCTTATCTTCCTGAAATGACTTTATCTAGTCTTCGAATGATTTCATCTAGGTCGATAAGGTCTTATCTGGATCTTATCTGGGTCTGATAACAAGATAAGACCTGGTTTTCTTTACCATAGTTCAATCAAGGGTTGAATTAGGTTTCATCTTTCTGATGTGACCTTATCCGATGATTTTCTCGTCCTAAAATCATCTTATCTGGACCTCATAGAAGGTTCGATCCAGTTCGGGCCCAGAAAAGACTTCATACTCCATTTTATAGTTGAATCAAGGGTTGAATCAGGTTTTATCTTCCTGATGTGACCTTATCCGATGATTATCTCGTCCTAGAATTATCTTATCTGGACCTCATAGAAGGTTAGACCCAGTTCAGGCCCAGAAAATACCTAATATCCCATTTAATAGTCGAATCAAGGTTGAAATCAGGTTTTATCTATCTGTAATTACCTTATTTCAAGATGATATTATCTGGAATGATGATTTCATCTCGGAAGCATCTTATCTCGCCCGAGATTGCGTTAGGTGGCAAACAAATTAGGAACTCGCTCAACCGCGTGTTTCGAGGAAGAATAAAAGAAAGAGGGGCGAAACGCCGAAAGAGGATTCGGCGTTCCGATGGCCCCGGAAAGATAAAGGGAATCTGACAACCGGCTGTTTGCAGGCTCCAGGTATAAACACCAAACAGTGCTCCTTTGCCAGTCCGATTCATCTTTCGGGAAAGACGAAGCCGATCGAGCGTGCGGCTCTTACAGCCTCTTTTCCGGTAGAAATCTTCTGACGTTTCGAGTGTGAACGTTTTTCCGTGGAGATGCATGATTCAACGAATCGTTGCCGCGGCCGCTTCGATATGGAAATTCGTGTTTAACGTTTCGGTGATCGCTGTTTTGGCCGTTAAATAATATAATGGTAACGCGATATCCGGAGTGGTCGAGTTTCAAAGCGAATTGATCGCTGCTCGATGGATGTTTAATCAGCGCCAATCGCGCTCGGTTAAAGTGGCTTTTTTTCGCGCGGAAAAGCCGGGTATTGGGCGGACTCGGAGGTTTCTTTTAAGACGCAGGCGGAAACGCTTGAGCGTAGCGATTGTAATTCTCCGGTATCGTGACGTGCGTTCGTTAACGATCGCGCGGCAACTCGATACCTTTTGTTGTGCATCGTTACATCGGGGATAGTTAGCGGTAGGGGCGTAGAAAGTGGTCGATTGCGCTCGGTGGTTTACGTGCGTCGCGTATAATTGAAGCCTTAGGCCAAAGCCGGTTGAGATCCTCTCGTGTTGCCGCTACGAACGGCTCGCTTTAACAACTCTCGTTGTTCTCAAGAATTTCATATGGAAAGCCTTTCCCTTCCCAATTATTCGGGAAACAATCAGTATTGGAGTATGATGTCGGGTTTAAAAAGTGTCATTGCGATGACCCAACAGCGAATTATTGGCTTTGAAAGTACACGGGTAAATCCGCTGGCTGGCTTCGCTCGTTTGCCGTTACGAGCCAAGTGGAGGATTTGTATTGTTCCTTCGCGCGGCCAATGGATGACTCCATTTACAGGGTTTTGTAAGACTTTGTCGCGAGGAAATGTAACGATCGATTTTTCATCCCTAAAGGGCTTAAGCTTCTTGTTAAGCTTCTTTAATGCATTTTCTATCGTTTTTATGACGATACAAGTGCTCGGACTATGTCTATGACATAACCGAACCGAACCGCACCGCACCGCACCGCACCGCACCGCACCGCACCGCACCGCACCGCACCGCGCAGGGCTTAAGCTTCTTTAATGCATTTGCTATCGTTTTGATGACAATACAAGTGCTCGGTTAGGCGAAAAAGTGCGTTTTTCGAGCGCAGAATCAAAAGAACGAGCACCGTCCTCGATAAATCCGTAAGATTTGCCGTCTCGAGAAAGCGGGCGTATGATGATGCAGTCTCTTGGAGGGAGCGCTCAGAAATGAATAATAAACGAGATTTGAAGAAGTAGCGTACTTCCTTGAGGCTTGTTCCTTCAGGGTCTCGTCGGAAGCGGATAAATGGATAAAACGTAGGTGGCTAATTCCTCCGGGAAACCTCCGGCATCCTTACGTTTTCTGGCTCCGTTCATTATTGATGTCCGTAATTGAAGGAAGCCACTTTGGCGTCAAAGCGCCATCATCGAGTAGGTCTTAATCAAATGGTAAACGGGCGGAAAACAAGCGGGGGGCGAGGCGCAAATCTGATAAAATCATCTCCCTTTGAAAAAGCGCGGCGCGGGCGGACGCGGTAAGTAATAGAAGAGGGTGCTTGTCGGGGTTGTTATTAAATGAGACAGCCTAATAGGCCCATTACGGACCCTCCCGGTCCACGTAATATCATCTTCGCCGCACGCGCGTATCTTGATCTAACGCCCGTGTCGCTAATGTCTCTTCGTCTGGGGATATCGCCTTTTCTGCGCGGTTTTTATGGCTTTTCGGTATGAATAATTATTATTTTTCGAGGGTTTATGTCGCGCCGTGGACATGTTTCGATCTATTTCTATCGAAAATGACCAGTTCGTTGATTTTCTTTTTTAACAATTGGAAGGTTTTTTGACATTTTTGTTGTTCGTGATTGTGCGATATTGATTATGGAAAATGTACTTGAGGTGTTTTTTTTATATTTTGTAATGTTTTTGTAGCATAAAGTACTGGAATTCGAGCAGTTTTTGATTTTTAATGACATTGGGCGAATTTTTATTTTTGTTTTCGTTCGTGATTATTCAAAATGAATTCAAGTATATTTTGACTGTTTTTATAACATTTTTATATTGAAAAGTGCTTTGATTCATTGATTTTATTGTTTTTTAATGACCTTGAAAAAAAGAAACGACGCGACGCTGTAAATGTAATTTTAATTCGTCTTCGTTCGTGATTGTTCGAAATAAATGCAACAAAATGTGCCGAATGTATTTGTTTATTGTTTTTTTAACACTCCGATATCAAAAAGTACTAAAAGCAATAAATTTTTTGCGTTTTTAAAGACACCGAAAAAAAATCGCGTCAAATTGATGACGCGGCGTTGCGTCATTTGTTTTCGTTCGTGATTTGTTCGATTTAATTTGTTTAAACGTACTATAAGTATTTTTTCATCGTTTTTATAACATTTCAATAAGAAAATGTACTAAAATTAATAAATTTTTGCGTTTTTAAAGACACTGAAAAAAATCGCGTCAAATTGATGACGCGGCGTTGAGTAATTTGTTTTTGTTTGTGATTTTTCAACATTAATATCATTAAACGCACTAAAAGTATTTCTTTATCATTTTTATAACATTTTCAAAACAAAAAGTACCGAAATCAATAAATTGTCGCGTTTTAAAAGACACCGAAAAAAAATCGCGTCAAATTGACAACGCGGCGTTGAGTAATTTGTTTTTGTTCGTAATTTTTCAACATTAATTCCATTAAACGCACTGAAAGTATTTCTTTATCATTTTTATTACATTTTCATAACAAAAAGTAACTGAAATTAATAAATTCCCGCGTTTTCAAAGACATCGAAAAAAAATCGCGTCGAATTGATGACGCGGCGTTGCGTGATTGGATTTCGTTCGTAATTTGTTTGTTTTAATTTGTTTAAACGTACTAAAAGTATTTTTTAATCATTTTTATAACATTTTCAAAACAAAAAGTACCGAAATCAATCAATTGTCGCGTTTTCAAAGACACCGAAAAAAAATCGCGTCAAATTGACGACGCGGCGTTGCGTAATTGGATTTCATTCGTAATTTGTTTGTTTTAATTTGTTTAAACGTACTTAAAGTATTTTTTTATCGTTTCTATAACATTTTCATAACAAAAAGTGACTAAAATTGATAAATTTCCGTGTTTTCAATGACATCGAAGAAAAAAACGCGCGAAATTGACGCGTTCGAGCGTCGGCAACGCAAGGCTCGAAATAAACTTGAACCATGACTTGATAAGGCATTTGTTATCGTTTTTATAACATTTCAATATAAAAAATGTCTCGAATTCATGAATTTCCGAGTTTTTAATGACCCCGGAAAAAAGGAACGCGTCGAATTTCGGCGCCGCGACGCTGTGTACGCAATTGGGATTAGTTTTCCTCCGTAATTGTTTCAAATAAACTCGTTAAAAGATACTTGGAACACTTTTTATCGTTTTCATAACATTTTCAAATGAAAAAAGTACTCAAATTCATGAATTCCCGCATTTCCAATGACACCGGAAAAAGGGACGCGTCGAATTTCGGCGCCGCGACGCTGTGTACTCAATGTCAATTGATTTTCCTTCGTTATTTTTCTAAACAAAGTTGTTGAAGCGTACTTAGAGCATTTTCCATCGTTTTTATGACATTTCGAAATCAAAAAAAGCCTCGAATCAATAAATCCCCGTGTTTTCCACGACACCGAAAAAACGAGACGACGCGACGCGCGCGTCTGTAAATCCCAAAAACCCCGTTGGAATGTGCGTACAAAAAAGGCCCAAATAAATCGAAAAGCGGCCCAAAAAAGCCATAAATGTTATAAAGTTTGCAAGAAAAGCAACTGCTCCAGCCCTGATCGAATCCAGGCCGCGCGATGTTTTTCATCTCCGTTCCAGCGCGGTTCAAAGCTTTTTTTAATTTTCCTAAAAAACAGCACTTAAGGGCTTTCGCTCTTTGCGTGCATCGCTCTCGTTCAGAGGCAGCCGCGGAGGTTCGCCGACGCATTTCCGACTCTTTCTGTGAAATTGGCGTCGATTCCGTGAACGGGAAGAGGATACGCGAGATCCTCTATACAGAAAAGCAGGGGGAAAAAGGGGGGCCTCCCTTTAGCGTCCATCCCTCAAAGGTAAAGCTCGAATAGACACTTCGAAAGCACCATCCGTCGAAAAAAGTTCTGGTCAATGGGGTGCTTACGAATCGACGAATCGATCCTTCAGTACATGGTGTTACGCAACTTCTTTCACGATCCAAATGCAATGTCCTGATTGGAAATGGAACCGTGTGTGTACGTGTGCGCACGTACGTCATTAAATACGAAAGAACAACCCGGAAAGTTCGTTACCGTCGCTTTTCTTGCGGGAACTTCATTTTTCGAAGATACCAAACTCGAAAAACCATGGAAATGGAACCGCGTTATTCGGGGATTAGCGACTACTTTTCGAGAAATATCATGTTTCCGCCGACGATGCCGGGGAATCGATTAGCCCGGCGCCAGAAACGTGGAGCCTCGAGTTTCGGTTTTATCCGGGAACGATCTGATCTCCCGCGATGTAATTTGAATATTTTTCAAGATTCCCGAAAAAGTTAATTGCCCGTTTCGCTTTTACGGGCTTTTGTTTGGGATGGCTAAGATTTCGGAGGGAGATGCGTTTTAAAAGCTCGGGAATCCCGTAATACCCGGAAACAATGGATTTAGAGTTTCACTGATCCGAATTTCGTGTGCCGCTAAACAAGATTTCTCCATTCTTCGCAAGTATTCATGAACGAGCGGCTTTTCTTTATCTGCTTCCGAAGAGAAACAAAAGCGCCTGGAATATTCATCTTACCCGGTCAATTGTGAATTTTTTTGAGCACGGAATAGTTCTAGATCAATTCCCGCTCTTAAATTATGAAATTCAAGGTTGGACCCAAACATGGATCGTGTTTTGACACGAACAAAAGCGTTTGAGTTCAAACCCGGTCTTTTTTCGCCTGGAATATTCACTCTACCGGGTCAATTATGAATTTTTTCTAGCTCAGAATAATTCTAAATCGATTCCCGCTTGTAAATTATGAAATTCAAGGTTGGGTCCAAACTCAAATCTCGTTTTTTGGGCGAAATATCGACGTTAGACCCAAAATTTTCATCGCATCGTTCGTGGAAAACGTTTTGCTATGATTTTAAGACAACCAAATCGAACCAAACTCAAGTTCACGCGCTTGTACATGAATTCGGGAACACCTCATAATTCGCTCGGATTTAAGGCCCATAAAACCCAGAATACCGGCCGAAAATCGTCGAAAAAACGATCGTACCTCGACAACATGGCGAAATCCGTAGAAGCCGGATGGCCCATAAGCGCGCTATTCCCATCATTCCCCGAAAAAGTGGAAAGCGGGCTGCCGGCGCTGGTAGCGCATCCCATTCCGACGGGCGGATTCGCGCGCGACTCCAACGCATGATTCTGCCTCGATCTCCCAGACAAAGGCGACAAAATCCTGGAGCCAGGACTGCCGCAAACGAGACTTTTCTGCGGATTCATCGGAATCGGCGAGGAGCGATCGCGTTCCGTAATCGAGGCAGCGTCCGCCGGCGGCGACTCCGGCCTCCCCAAAATACTCGATATACTAAAGGACGTATACTGCGGATTACAAGCCGGCCTCAAAGTCGCTTTGTTCATCTCGAAACTGAAGGGATTCCCGCAATTGGCCTTCCCGTTTTTCTCCTGGAGCAAGATATCAGCCGGCGCGGAGCTGCTCCTGGAGCCTTCCAGCTCCAGGTCTTCTTCCGAGACGACCGACACCTCGATCTCCGTCTCCCCGGACATAATTCACGCTTTTTCCCGTGCACTCTATCCCATATTTCGGAAAAACTCACGAGCACAGCACGCCGAAGCACTTCACCCCCGAGCTATTTACGTTTTCGGTACGCACGTGTCCGAAGTCTCATATTACCGAGCGATTATCGAGATCGGGCCCCGAGCTTTCGCGGGGAACGACGGGCTCGGCACTAAGGGTTGGTAACGCCGTGGAAAGCCGCGGCTTTCTCACCCCCCCCCCACGACACATCGCGCACCCTTCCACATGGAAGATCCGGGGTTGGCGGAGAGGACGTGACTGCCGGATAGAAAGTTGGAAGATACTTCGGGGGGGGGGCGCAAGGGGGGGGGGAGGCTGGCGGGGGGGGGGGGGCTCGGGGGGGGGGGGGGGGGGGTGGGGGGGGGGGCTGCCGGGGGGGCGGGGGAGGGGGAGATTCGCGGCGGGGGGAGGAGAGAGCGACGGTGGGCATCCAAGGACGCGCGCACAC
>JABFQM010003889.1:0-10655 GCA_022816865.1 Zelostemma sp. ZL-2020
ATTACGACTGCTATTATCTCCCCGACTGTACCAGCTCGAATGTCTATCAAATCCACAAATTTAGGATTGCGCAAAGCTTCGGAAACTCGAGGTCAAGTACAAATAATTCGGTTCGCAAATTATGAGAAAGAGCTGCGCGATTCCCCGGCAGCGTTCGCGAGGTTCGTCGGGAAATTGATTTTGTGTCTCGCGATGCTTTTTAAAATCAGCGCGGAAACGTAAATTATGAAGTAAATGCTAAAGTAAAGCGGAATGTACCACAATTTTTTCCCGATGTAATAATAGGAGTAGGGTCGTTTGCTTAAGCGCGTGTCTTGCGTTTCCGGTCTCTCCGTGGTGTGGAAATCGTGATCGTGGTCGTAGGTAAGGAAGTAATCGCTATTGTACGGACTTGATTCGAAATTATCAAACTGTCCATGGTTTCCCGGTTTTCCTTCGGTCTTTGAATCGGTCACGAATTCTTGGTCTTCGGGATATTTATCTGAAATCTGAAAGACGGAGCTCGAAAATCGAAAATCGGAAAAAGGCGAAACGTAACGGAAAGTTGCAGCAGCATTTAGGATAATTTTTCAGGAGCGGTCTTTATAAAAGCCTACCGCGGTTCAAAGCACTAGCGCGGGGTGGGTGGGGGTGGGTTCTCTGTCCTTTTCTATCGCCATGCGGTTAGAGAGAGAAAGTAAGGGACGACGTCCCGATTGGTCCCTATCTATACTTTCACGTCACGTTACGGCCCCTTTTTTCTGCATTATTCCATACTTTACCTTGGAATTCTCGATCCCGGGATAAAAATTCGGCATTTTCTTCGTTTCATCTTTAGTCGCGATATCGTAAGTCGGCGAAAAAAAGTCGTGATTTTTGTGCGAATTGATCCCGATTTTCGCGGGGGGTGAAAACCTCTCCTGCGCATGTTTCTCGACATTTTTAACACGGCCCTCCCCCTCCGTCGAATACCTGCGTTTTTCAACATGGATTAAACATGCGAACTTTATATCGAAAAATTTATACTTGACCATTGACAATTATTTCGCGATAAAATAATGATGTAATTACCTGATAAGCCAAGATGGCGGAGTTTGGGGTTGATTAGATCGCGGGCCGTAATTCGAAACTTTGGAATAAGATTTGATTTCCGGAACGCTGATCGAGATGCTGGAGCGGACGAAGAAAACGAGGATAAAAAGCGAGATAATCATCTTTTTGAATACTACGAAATGCGAGGTAAGGAGGACTGGAACTCTGCTTTATGAGCTCATAACTGTACTTGGCCGGTGTGCCGCTAAACAATTATAGACTACCCGAGAAATTGAAAACTCGTTTGCGTTTTCATTTTTTCACTTGAAAAATCCGTTTTACAGTAATAATCGTAAATTACGAGCACAAATTACCAATATTCATTACTAATAATATTCAATTAACATTGAATTATATATATTTTTCGGCAATTTTGCGTTGTCTCTCTCTCTCTCGCTAACGCGTAGCGGTAGGTTTTTACGAACATTGATATCAAAAACGAATTCGAAATACTTTTTTCATTCAACGTTTGTTTCTCGTAAACACGACTAGATAATTTGTCAAGTTTTAAAAACAACCCCAATATTTCGAGGCTCCGGAACATGGACCAGATTAATTTTCTCCACCATTTTCCTTTCGCCATTAATCAACTTGATTTGATCTTCCTCGGGATAATCGGACGCGAATCCGCAGCAGACGACGTACCAAATATTTTGCACGATCGAATTAATAATTCCTGAAATTTGAATCGTTTGATGGAAAGAACGTAATTGTAATGATCGTAATTGAATATTACGAACCGCTGGTGACGTAAACGCCCCCTACGATGGCGCAAATCGACAGTAGAAAGGAGAAAAGCGAGTAGGGCTTATGGGAAACTTTGACGCGTAGGGCGCTGGTGTCGTATTTGAAAAAAATCCCGGGAATTCCGTGGGATCCTTTGTCGTGGTCTATCGGCCTTTCGTAATCTTTGACGCTGTATTGGTAAGTTTTCGAGCTTCGCAAAATCAAGTTGACGTCGGTTGGCACGACTTCGATTAAGTATTGATAAAGCATCATGTCTGGAATGATAGCAGGAAAAAATGTCGATTGAAATCGAATTCGAGTTCGCGCGGAATCTCAAATTCGTCATCGCTTACTATGATCCGCAAATTTTTCATCCCCGTCCAAGGGATGAACGATTCCTAAAACTGGATCCCCGAATGAAAAATGGTTGATTCTGTGGGTAAAGTTGTAATCTTTTTCCGTCATAAACGCCGAAATGTGGATATGACCTCGCGGTAATTGCAGCGACTTTCCCGACGTTATATGGAAATTTCCCGCCACTTTATTCACGTCCAATTTCCCGTGAATGCGGCACGAATCCGGGGACATTTTTGGCATTTCCGTTCTAAAATTGTGCCCTTTTTCTGTGAAAAGCGTTACGCTCAAGTTTTACTGTAAAATGAATAATTTACCTTTCGGGCATTTGTTCGTAAAAATTGACATTCGTTTTCCACAAAACTTGATGAATCGCGTGATACTCCTGTTGCAAGTACGAATTCATGTGTTTCAAAGCCTCGAAATGATCCCTTTGTTCCAAGGTTAATTCCCACCAAGTATCATCTTGCAACAAAGGCTCGATTCCCAATAAATTTTGATTGGTGGAATCCAGGACGTCGGCTCCTATTCGATGACAAGGCATAGCCACCGTAATGTCGACGTTGATTTGCAATTTTTCGTTCATTTCTACATCTGGTTCGAATTTGAATCGCAAAGGACGATCGAGGAAGAATCCGGTCTCGGAATAAATGAGATAAGCAATGATGCAAAAAGTGACGACTGAAACTGGAAAATTGCTCCTGTTATTTCCGAGGAAAAGGAACGACTTGAATTTTGCGCGTTCATCGGTTCTGTTTTTCGAGTTTGGCAAACTTGCGGAAAAATGAGCTCGCGTGCTCGCGTCTCCGTGTTAATTTATTCCTCGAACGAACGCAGTTATCAATAAATGAACAATTAATCCCTCGAAATCTCGACATTTTCACGTAATAAATAAAGACTCGAAAATTCTCGCAAAAATCGAATTGAATTCGCGCTTTAATTAAAGATTCATAAAATTACGCACACGTGCAGGTTATACACGACATGTACTTACACGTGCCCCCAACTGCGGATTGCTTAGTATAGGTTTCAGGGACTTTCGAAAAAACATCCAACTGCATAATATTTTTCAAATTCACATTACGTCTGCGTAACATTTTCCCCCAATTGTTTCTAATTTTTTTTCCACACATACGCTAAAAGAATCTGTCGATGTATCAATATTGTTTCCTGCTTCCGCCACCAGAGGTCTCAGCTTTGTTTTTTAAAAGAGAGAGGCAGAGTCGGCGTTGTCTCTTTCTAACGCTCGGGGCGGTAGATGAAGGACCGTCCGTCGAAAAGAAATTCAAAACATTCGAACATAACCTCAAACTCGATCGCGAAATGTGAAACAAAGCGCGACCGCGACCGCGACGATGTCTCAACCGCAAGCGTCGAGCGCGTTAACGGGGAAAAACCTGCTCCGGCCAATCGGATTACAGTGCAAAGATCTCCACGATTACTTGAAATCTCAATCCCCGGAAGTTTTAAACAAATTATACCACAATCCCCCGATATGTCTCGCGGTTTTCCGCGAGTTGCCGGTGATCGCGCGGCATTACGTGATGAGGTTACTCTTCGTCGAGCAGCCGGTTCCTCAGGCAGTGATCGCCTCCTGGTGCTCGAAATTGCACGCGGAGGAGCATCAAAATGTCGTTCAAATTTTGAACGAACTGAGCGTTTGGAAAGCGCTGTCGATTCCCGGGGGAATGCCGGGCTGGATTCTCAATGGGACGTTTAAAAAGAATTTGAAAATCGTGTTGTTGGGGGGTGGGAAACCCTGGACGATGTCGAATCAGTTGGAGACGGATAGTAAACCGAGGGATGTGGCTTTTTTGGATTCTTATGCCATCGAGAGGTGGGAATGCGTGCTGCATTATATGGTGGGCTCGCAGCAGCAAGAGGGTACATCATACTTTGATGATTTTTTATTTGATTCGTTTTTAGAACACACACACACGCGCGTCACCTTTCAAATCGCACGTGCTCGCCTAATGTCGCGAGGTTTTTTTTTGGGTATAAAAAAATTTAAATTAATACTCAATTTCCCAAAGATAAAAGAAAGGTAAAAAAAACCGAAACTATCAAGTTTTCAAATTTCTCTGGTTTTTTTTCCGTACAAACAGTTCTAAATCGAAACTTTTTCAATGGCATCATCTCAAAATCCGAAAAAGAAATTTTCATTTCTATTTTCCAAATTTTTGTTGAAAATTCTTCCTAAATCCCCGATAAAAAACAATTTTCGGAAAAAAAAAAACGAAATTCAACATCGATATCTTTTTTTTTAGGAATCTCCGCAGACGCGGTAAGAATTTTATTACACGCGGGCCTAATGAAACGAGACGAAGACGACGGAAGTCCCGTAATAACACAAGCCGGATTCCAATTTCTTTTACTCGACACCGCGGCTCAGGTAAACATCCAAAAAAAGTCCCAAAAAACCCCATAAAAAGAAACCCAATAATTTCCAGGTCTGGTACTTTATCCTCCAATACCTGGACACCGTGGAAACCCGAGAACTCAACCTAGTCGACTGCGTCACGTTCCTCTTCCAACTCAACTTTTCGACCCTCGGAAAAGATTACAGCACCGAAGGAATGTCCGAAGGCCTCCTCGTCTTCCTCCAACATCTCCGAGAATTCGGCCTCGTTTACCAACGAAAACGCAAAGCCGGAAGGTCCAAAAAAAAAAAAAAAACCCCCCCAAAATCTCAAAATCCTAAATTAATTCGATATTTGGAATTTTAGATTCTACCCCACGCGACTAGCCCTAAACATCGCGACCGGGCAAAACAAACCCTTGTCGCGAGACCTGGACAAAGATCGCTACATCGTCGTCGAGACCAACTACCGAGTCTACGCTTACACCGACTCGAATTTACAAGTCGCCCTACTCGGCTTATTCTGCGAAATGTTATACCGGTACGAAAAGCAATTCTCACCGGTGGAAACGATTACACAATTTATGCGCAATATACCCCCGCAGATTCCCAAACTTGATCGTCGCGATCCTGACCCGAGATTCCGTCCGCCAGGCCCTAAAAAGCGGCATCACGGCCACGCAAATCGTCGGTTATTTACACCAACACGCGCACAACAAAATGATCGAAGCCGGTTCCCCGACCCTCCCCCCCACGATCGTGGACCAGATAAATTTATGGGAGAACGAGCGAAACCGCTTTATTTTCAACGAGGGCGTTTTGTACAGCCGCTTCAACTCGCAAACGGACTTTGAGGTTCTCCGGGACCACGCGTCGTCCACGGGGGTGCTCATCTGGCAGAGCGAAAGGTGGTACTTGACATTTTTGTTGAAAAAAAAACAACAAACTATAGCGTCTATAAATGAACAATCGTTTCAGGAGCCGCACGGTGGTGGTGACGAAAGGAGGCCACGACGACGTGAAAAAGTTTTGGAAGCGCTACTCCAAAGGCTCGAATTAATAAAATAATGTAGAATCGATCAGCGCTGCGGCGCGGCTTTCGGCTTCGGCATCTTCCCCAGGAGTCCTTGTATTTCCTTTTTCTCGTCGTACGTTTTCCAGAGCTCGTAGAGGTTGATGATGTACCGAGCGATCTCCTGGATCTTTTCCATGTCCGCGTTCAGTTCCGCGAACCAGGACTTGAGGTCCTTTTGTAAAATCACGCACGCGATTTGGAGGCATCCTGAAAATGGTACATTTCAGTGTCCAAGTTTTACATTTATTTTAAGATCGCGTATCAAAGTACCGATCGCTATTTGGTACGGCGGGTAAAGCAAGCAAACGTCCGTGCGCAGACTATCGTTGATTATTCTCCAGGCCAGAGGCAGTAATTGTTCGTCCGGTCCGAGGTCCTGGATTAAGGTCAGCAGAGGCCGATAAGGCTGGTACACTATCAGGCAGCAGTCCAAGTGCTCCAGGAGGTAGAACTCGCACTCCAGGATGTGGTTCGTGCGGTACGGAAATTCCTGCGAGTACGCGTAGTTGAATTTGTTCTTTACTAAAAAGAAAAAAAAGAAAGAAGGCCGTTATCGGCGATTCCTTGGGAGTAATTGATTCCTGGGGAACTCGCCGACGGTTTGGCAGGTGGTTATGAGCCTCGTGTTGGAGATGACGCCAAACTCCTCGACTTTCGACGCCAGGAAAACGGACGTCGGAGCGAGTAATAAAGGGTCGATGCATTTTAAGCTATTTCTAGCGTAGAATCGTTTAAAGTAGACCGTCGCCGTCGCGATGACCTGCTGCCGGAGTTTCAGGTGTTCTCCGAGGACCTGGATCACTGAAATCGGAAAATGGCGCGGCCACCGCGGTTATTTCAAATGGATCGAGGATTTCGGGCTTTTCAGCTTAAAATGAAGGAGAGACTTGCGATTGGCGAAGAAGATGAAGAGCTTTTGGTACTCTTCCTCGGTCAGGATGGACAAATCGTACTGCCTTTCGCGAATTAAATCCTGTTTGTCCAACAACCATTGCTGACTGTGAATAAATGCACATTTTTGATCGATTTCGAATATTTCGGGAGGGAATTAACTCACTGGTGCGAACTCTGCCAAAAATTTCCTGCCATTTGATCGTTTTCGTTTTTGACAGTCAGGGAAGCATTCTCGTGTGATTTGGCATTCCAACCTCGAAATCGAGTCGGTGCGATTGAGGCGCGGGAGATTTGAAATTCGGGAATCTTTTGAATTTTCCGCGTTTTTCGGTGTGTGTCGCCGGTCGCGTCGTTGACCTCGATTCTTCCTCGGCGGCGGCGGCGGCGGATTGTGTTGCGTCGCGCATGCGCGATCCGCGTGGGTCGTCGAGTCGTCGTTGCTGTCAGATCGAAGATGGCGAACTTTAGTGATACAAGTTCGCTGGAAATAGCGAAATTTCATCTGCCGAAGAGGTGTAATAATCAGTGGGTGCGGCTTAATGTTGGCGGGACTTATTTTCTTACCGCGAAAACTACGTTGACGCGAGATCCGAACTCGTTTCTATGTCGCTTGTGTCAAGAGGATTCTGACCTCATCTCTGACAGGGTTAGTGTGTTGATTTGAGAATATTTTGCCCTTTAAACCCCCCTTTTTCAACCCTCGACACTCATTTCCGTCGACTTTTCCCACTTTTCCATCATTCCCGACAATTTGCGGGAAAAAAGGAGTCGGAAAATTTTTTTTTATTTTTATCACGCGATTTAGTAGTTCTTGAATATTTTCTATACTCTTTTCATGTCCTCGATGCTTGTTGGTTTATCTACATTTCATATACATGTTCTTATGTTTCCGGCGATTTAAAGAACAAACAAGTTTCGAGAACATATTTCCAGCATTTTTTCCATGACGCTGAAAGCGCGCCAATTTTGAAATATTTTTTCGCGTCCAAGTAAATTGTCATTGAAAATATTCAAGTTTTACCATTTCGAAGCAAAATTATAATGGAAATTCGAATTTTTATTGTGAACGGGTCTTTTTACGCAGAGCGCGATGTTTGCAACACGAGTGGTCGTTAGGACCACTCGCTCGGACTCTCCTGCTGCAAGCATCGCGCTCGGCGTAAAAAGACCTTGTCCCTCGTGATTCACGGGATATTTTTTATAACGCATCAAGTACGATTTCGATATTTTTGGTTGCGTGTCGAACGTGCTGAAAATGACCAAGTTTGAGCGTTGACTACTCAAAATTCGTGATTATAAGCCCGGTCCACGGGCATAAAAAAGGGTGTAAAAATTTGGTTTTTCTTGTCGTCGAATTGAATCGAAAAATTTATTAATTGTGAAGAAAAGTAACGAAACAATTTGAATTTTTTTTGCGTATTAGAAATTTCAAAATTACCGAAAGTTTTGAATATTTGAAACAAATATCAAAATTTTCCCAAAAAATGCGAAAATATTCATAAACGTTTAAAATTTGATATCAAAATGTCAAAATATGTCAATTTTTTCGAAAATCCAAAAATAAATATCAAAATTTCGTTTGTTTTAAACAAAAATTGTAATAAATTGTTGATAAATGAGTAGTTAAATTTTTTGTTTAATAATAATTTCTGAAATTTCTGAATTTTGTAATTCAAAAAACAAAAGGTTATAAAATGCAAAAAAATTAACGAATATCTTTTCCCAGGACGAAACCGGCGCGTACCTCATCGACCGAGACCCGACCTACTTCAGCCCAGTTCTCAATTACCTCCGCCACGGTAAACTCGTAATCAACAAAGATCTCGCCGAAGAAGGCGTTCTCGAAGAAGCCGAATTTTACAATATCACCGAACTCATTCGCCTCGTCAAAGAAAGAATCATTCTCCGAGATACGAGACCGACGCGTGATTCCAAAAAACATGTCTACCGAGTCCTCCAATGCCACGAAGACGAGCTCACTCAAATGGTCTCGACCTTATCCGATGGCTGGAGATTCGAACAGGTTTTTTGGGTTTTTTTCTTTTCGAAAATTGGATTTTCTCAAAAGCAATCGAGTAATCGAGAGATGTGAATTTTCAGTTGATCAACATAGGCTCCCAGTACAACTACGGAAACGAGGACCACGCGGAATTTTTATGCGTCGTTAGTCGAGAGTACGGACCGAGTCAATTAAGCAGTAAAGAACAAGAATCGACGGATCGAGTAAAGGTACCAATGACTCGTCCCTCGAATTTACCACACTTTGGTCAAAGCAGCCGAGATTAAATCATAATGACCAAGTTTACAAAAACAGGCTTTAACAACTTTTCCACGCTGTATTAACTAATTTACTGGGCATTTTTGTCAAATTACGCATGAGCATGCTGCAAAATTTTCTACCATTTTCTACCAACGGAATGGACGGTACAAAACTTTGTTAGAATTAAGATTATCTGTAGTCTATACAAATTATTACAATTAAATGTCATGTAAAGCATGTCCAGTGAATAAAGGATTTCGTTTCTTTTATCGGTTTGGTTACTTACTGTCCCGAGTTTCGCATGAAGCACCGCGCCGCGCCCCGCCGCAGCAGCATTCCTTGAAAAGTTCGATAAAACGATTTTTTTAATTTTTTTTAGGTTTTGCAGCAGAAAGGCTCGCGAATGTAAAAATCTAGTCGCCGGAGTTTCGGGACGAGGAAGCACGTTTCGGCGAGGATCAACAAAGTCTGAGAATCGTTGGACGAGCATTCGTTATCGTAGTTGGAATGTACAGAAATTGAAATTGTATCAAGTCTCGGCGTCTTCGATCCGTATTGTAAGATTTACACTGTCTTCGCGCACTGCCCTCGAGAAAACATAGCTTACATTTGTAAGCCTAAGCGATGGCCTAATCGTCGATTTCTTCTCTTCTAAGCTCCCTTTATTCGTGTACTTACAACCGTGCTTTTTTTCGCTAGTGTACGTACGAGTGTTCTCGGTTTACAATCATTTTGATATACATTGAAACGTGATAACGATAATATTGTTCGTAGATATTTTATGTTTAAAACACTTGGCGGCGGCGGCGGCGGTAGTCTCTAAGAGAAACTTGTTGGGACTTTTTCAATGAAAAACGTTTCGAGAGAATGCTTTTTGAATGCGTATCGTATGGTTACATCGATAAGATGCGACGATTATTCGTAGTCGATGATTGAATATACATTTTGTCATGCGATGCTTTGACTTTTATTTCTTTATGTACACGAGTCTTTGGGAAAAATGCTTTTTAGGGCATGCTCGCTATGGTTTTTAACGGCTCGTCCAAGTATTTCGCCAGGGCTTGCGCTTTTTCTCGGAGGAGTCCGAAGCCCACGTTGTCCTTTGCGTAAAGACACAACAGCAAATTCGCTACTTCCGTTATTACGACTTTACCTTCCTAAAAGCAACATTTTTCGATTAAACATTTTTTCATTCTTTCCATGGTTTTTCACAATTAATGACCATGCAATCCATCAACACGAATTTCAATTCGTCCTCTTTGAACGCGGTTCTTCCATTTTTTTCGTAAGCAGACCAAATATTGCTGGTAATAGCAGCGGTGACTCTTGCATCCTTGTCTCCGTAACCGCTGTAAGCCAATAAGCCTCCGTCTCTGTTCAACAGTCTGAGAAACATAACCGTGTTTTAACGAACAAACCATTTCTTCCGAATTAACGATCGATCGATCGATCGAAATTCCGACTCACAGCGTGTTTTCGACGCCTCCGGTGTTTGCTTGGCTCAAAACTTGAGTGAGAGCCTTCGGTCTCAACATTTCGGACTTTCGGATATGACAGTTCTTTACGAAAAATTTACATACTCCTCCGCAGAGGGGGGCGGGGGGGGGGCGAGATGCGCTAGTGCGCACGCGCGGCTATGGAGGCGCGAGTTCGAAATGTTTTCTTCGGAAAAATAACTATTAATTATTGCAAAAGCGACATCTGGGCTTGTGAAGGCATTTACACTCGTCTACCTCAAATCGCACCTACTCGCAAATGTAGCGGAGAAGCATCCTCAAATGTAGCGAGCAGCAGCATCCGCAAATGTAGCGAGCTCCGTTCCATAAATGTAGCGAGCTCCTCCGTAAATCTAGACTTTGACGCGATCCTTATCTTTACCACTTTCCATGTTTAAGTGCATGTTGAACTATGATTTC
>JABFQM010003890.1:0-10642 GCA_022816865.1 Zelostemma sp. ZL-2020
ATCTTTCGTGTGTTCAACGCATAATATATGTATAAAATGAATGACTTGTCGAAGAGTTTTGATTTGATTCTTTTTCGAAGCGTAAATATCGCTTTTTCAGATGTGCGGGGTGATGATTTTATCTTTCGTCGACCTTTACATCGGTTTCGTTATCCGATTTCCAAAATTCGATCGAATTCATCTCGGAACTGTTACTTTTCATTCCTATTTTAAATTCCTCGCGTCAGAGAACCTTATATGGTTCTTGTTTTTCCAGAGGGCTTTTTTCTTCCTCGCATTAAAATTTCAACAAATAAATGTTGTTTATTCAGTCGAACGGCGGGCGCCGTTCGCCCGCATCTTTTGACAAAGAACGTATGGAAGAATATGTTTTTATGCGGAAAGAAGCACGCATGATCATACGTTTGCGTGCTCGGAATAACAATGTTGAAAATTAGAAAATGGAATAAAAAGCAGTCGAGTGATACTAAAAATCCCTCGATTATACGCTAGTAAAAGTCGCATGAATCAAGGTAAACATCAGTGGGGAGTGGTCGAATGGAACTGAAGTACTTCGAGATAATCAGCAAAATGAGTCGTGAGGTTTTTCCTGCTGTCGTCTTCCATAAAGCCGGATGTGAGTTACAGTCGATGTGTTCACCCTTGATGCACACCAGCTGTCAGGACACATATTTTACGGAAGAAAATTTATATGACTGTCACCTACCACGGCCATCAATTACAATTAGCATTATTTCTGAAAAACCCATATGGCTAATACGTTGGTGACATCGTCTCCTTTTTTTCTCGATCGGAAATTTGCCTGCGCATTTGATAAATTAACAGGGAACACGTGTCACTGTCATTCCATTGTAAAAATGTATAAAGTTTCTGCCGAAAGAGCGATTTATTCGTAAAAATGTGACGGTGGAAGAGGACCACGTGCCTCGGTGATAAATCTCCCAAAGAAGTCGAAACACTGGTCGTTTTAGGTTAAATCTTTGGGGCTTGGACGAGGCGCGGCGCGCGCGGAAATGTCGCGTCAAAGTGCTGTCATAACAGGGGCATTGCGCCACGTGCAACCCCCGACCTTCGCGCCCTCGCGTCGCATTCGTAACTTTACTCTTGAATGACCCTCGCTCTGCATCCATGTACAAATGTTCCGCGCACTGCACGTTCCACGAGTGGATCTCTTTGACAAAGAAATCCGAGAAATAGTGTCGAGAAGGGTGTCGATTTATGGATTCTTCTTTGTTTCGTGTTTACAGACTGCGATAGTGATGATGTTGCCATTTTAGCCCCGTATTAAATGAGCAAACAAAATTAGTGTTCAAAATGGCGTCCAATCTTGCGCTTTTATACCTGCAATTCTCTGACCTTTACTTTCAAAACGACGGTGATGCTTTTATTTTTCATTTGAAAACTGTGGAAAATTTTATGGATTTTTGGATAAATGATGAAGACAAACTCGTGTCATCATTCTGTTACAATAAACGTGATTTCCCCTCGAAGAACGGAAATCCGAGATTCCGAAATTAAGCATCCATCCGAAGGGGATGGATCCTATTCGAACACAAGTTCCGCGTCTCAGCTGGGTTATGACAGTACCTACAGATTCGAATGTCGACGCGTGCTGCTCGTATATCAATACAATCCCTCTTTTGCTTCATTGTCCGCGCAGTCGACGATTCGTTTCTGTTTCTATTCTGCCGTCTCCGTTCAGGAAGCGTTAACGTCGCTACCAACGACGCGCACACGCCATGGATCGATCTGTATTCACTATCCTAAATTAAGACGTTTCAAATGTCACATTATTTATTATCTTTGAAAGCTATCGTCATTTTCTTTCTGGTCAAAACCATTCGCAGTCCTTGCGACATGTTTCAAGTGCGAAGCTGTAAATTATATTGGAATCATTGAAATGATTAATTTTAAACACTGGCAGAAAGAATTAAATATTTTGGTAGAACCCAATTGGATGATGACGGTTTACCATAAAGTTCAATCAATTTATCATCGGGTTAATATGATATTTTATGTTCGATTTCATCCCCTTGGCAGGGCCCGCGGAGATAGACTGTAGGGGTTGTGGGAGGAGGGAAAAATTGTTAGCGAGATGGTGGATGTACGAAAAGGAGGAACGGGACGACGACGAAAGAAGAGGAGCAAGCGGAGAGCGAAGGACGAGGCTAGCGGAAGCGAGATTGCCTTTAATCCACCGAGATTTAATACGAGCGACAAATTTTCAGGCGAACTAATTGAATAGAGCAGGCAGGATCGGCGCTGCGCAGATTATTGTATGCCGGTTTAACGGCCGGGATTCAACATTATATCCAGTCTGTCTTGAGGCCACCCTTCGGCGGCGGTGGCGGCGGAAAAGCGAGTCTTTCCCTCCCTCCCCCCGTCCAACAACCCTCGCAAAATCGGATATTCATCTCGTCATTCGAGTCGAGCCGTGTTTGTGGATCCTCCGCCTTAATCGCCGGATTAAAATTTTACAACGACTCACCCGTTTTCTTTCACGCAATAAAACTTGGCAAACGTCGACTCGTGAATGTACCGGGATTTTTTCTTCTTCTCTTTCAACGCGAGTCATTTCAAATTCAACCGATTCCGAGTTAAAACTTTCATAGTGTTTAATCAAACCTTTGATGCGTCCGGGAATCGACATTGGACGATTGAGTTTTCGTTTCAATTACCGTGCTCGAGCAATCTTTATCTTGTCCATGGAAAACGACAGCGGCACCCGAAACTCTGGAAGCGAAGGATAAGGCCAAAGGCGATGGAAATTTTTTGCAGCGAGCACTAATAATCTTATTCGATTCAGCGTGAAAAGGGAAAAGGATTTCCCGGGGGGTTGGGTAATAAAGCCAGTGATATTTTTGAATCGAATAAAAGGCAATCATTAAGAGGCGAGAGGGAAATCGTTTGACGCTTGCGAACGCCTGTAGAGGAGAATGGTGGTTCGGGGGCGCTTTAGAGACCGCCTATAATCCCGTCGCGCGAATTAATTCACAAATATTTCAATTTCACGACATAAAGGGATGTAAATTACATTTTTGGTCGAGCGCCTCCGCTTTGGCAAGTTTGGCAAGTGTTATAACACGAAACACTGGTGTCGAAGGGAGTAGGGAATGTCCGCGAACAGCCGGACATTCGGGTGGAGAGAAAGAGAGAGAAAGAGAGAGAGAAGGGCGAAAATAGATAGGGCGGTATAATCGTTTTATTAACCAAATAAAATCCGTGATTGAACGAGGATGATCGCGTTTGAATTTTTCCGACACGCCGGCTCCCAGGAGGATTCGTCTTATTGACACAGATGCCGTAGTTGGACCGTTTTGCCGTAGTTAGCGGAGTGATAAATTTTCTGAGAGTTCGTGTATTGTCGCCCCTCGACATTGGGAAATAATTCACTTCGAAATTCGTGTTCATGTACTGTCACGATCGATGCTTCGATTTACTTTTCAAAAGTTCTCATACACCCCAGAGCTCTCGAGTTTCCGAGGATTCCCATTAAAAAAACTGTCCTTTATAAATACTTCCTTGTATGGGGATCCCATTCGCGTGACTCAAGAAACAGGATAGATTGTTTTGGCGATGATTGATTCTTTGAAATGGCGGGATTTATCGAGACGACCACTTTCTTTTTATATTCGTAAGATCCATCCTTAAGAGCACAATCGAGGAATGAAGGAAAAGAAAAACGGCTCAAAATAGGCCGGGCACGCGCGGATGTTTAGTTAAGATGTTACGTGCTACCCAGAAACTGTGAGGAAGCGGATGTCGCTCGCGATTAATAAAAGAGATTATCGCGCGTTCTTGGAACAACAATTGGTTAGTTTATCGTTGGAATAATAATCCCGATAAACGGCGTAAATCACTTTGATGAATGATGAATTTTTGTTGAAATACACGCTTTTGCCACTAAAATAACTGGCATATATCCCGAATGCAAACATCTGACACGCGCTTTTCTAAGCTCCCTCGAAACACACGTCAACGTTTTCACGCTGAAATTTTCATAATTCGAGCTGCGATCCGTTCCTCTATAAAAAGACGCGCAATTCAATGTACTTATATAAACGCGGAGTAGCTGGGCAAGAATAAGGGCCACATATTCTTTGCGAACGTGAGAGCGTGAGACAATAATTGCGCGTCGTAACGTGATACGCTAATAATCATTTGGGGGAGCGGTAATTTTATATCTCCGTGAACTAATAACAGAGTAGAGCGAGAGATGCCTGCGGCTACGGATCGATAGTGTTCATCCGTGGATAGATAGGCCTCTGAGAAGGAAGTGCAAACCGTACAAAGAATTCCTTGGGACAGGGAATCGGTTTTATTCGATTTACAACAAGCACGAGATCCTCGCCACTTGAATTCGAAGGGACGCGACGCGCGTATGAAAAAGGACGACAATTTTTACGAGCCCTTCGATATTTATACAGAATACGCTACGTTTCAACTAAATCCAACCCTTTTTTCAAACTGTTAATTGAGATTCGGTTGAGGGAAAAGAAAAACAAGGAATAGAAATTTGATCGAAATTAGGCAGCGCAGGGTTAGATCTCTCTCGAGTTTAACCCGGTGAAAATAATTTCTGATCAGTATGCATTGATTCGGTAATGATATCCTGTAATCCTATGTTCCGGGAGCCCATGGAAAGCTCACTTTTCTTCGAAAATAGAATTCTAGAATTTAATCCGACTGATCACGAAGCATTTCGAGATTATTCGACTTATAGACTGGCTGCGCCCTGCGGACGGGGAATGGATTTTAACGATTACAGAGCATACGACCCCTGCGCAAATTACGTGCATACGCTTTTACTGCACCTTCGATAATGTAATCAGTTCTAGCCCAATCTTCCATATCACTTTGCAACCAATCTGTGCTCCCGAGAAAACGAATACGCATGGTCGCTCGCTTTCCATCCTCTCGAATTTCGCGTCACTAATGCTTTGATTACTCCGCGTCTGTACGCTTTTTTTTCTGCTGCAACTTCTCCGTTCTTCGACAAATCTTACTTTCAGCGGCATATTAAATTTACATCGTAAACATTATGAAATTGATTAGGCGAAAGCCATTGTTTTGAAAAACGCGATAAAAGCTTTGCCCGAAGCGCTTCATAAATCCCCGGGGAAACGGGTTTTATACCGGGGCGCAAAGGGTAGAATGGCCCGTGGTCATAACCAAGTCATAATCATATACATTCGGCGACAATAATCGTTTTACGACGAGGCGACACGACCGTGTCAGCACTTTGGAACCGAAACCGAGAAAGAAAGGGAGAGAGAAAGAGCGCTCTTTAGCCGAATGTCAGCAGTGGTTTACAGATTAAGCCACTTTTATAGGTGTTTTATTTATCTCAGAATTCGCGGTATTAAGGAATAAAATTGCGCTATCATGGCAAGTGGCGTAGATTGACCGGAGAAGTCTTTCGAGAGACTTCTTTCGAGTCGTGTTCTACTTTGTAAAAAACGATTTGGCCAATTCTTCGGAAAAGTATTTCCGAGCGAGAAATTGTTGTCTCTGTATGGGCTGTTAAAGTATGTGGATTTTTAAATAAATTTTAATGGTATATTCCGACGCGTTCAATGATTTGAAAAGTAATCCCGCGGTAGTCATAAAAAGCGTTATAAAATCAGTCGCGAACACGAGGTCGCTGAATATTTCGTTTTTTTTTTTCATTCCCTTTTTATATATCAATTAGAAACCAGTTTTTGAATTAAATCCGCGTATAAAACGAGGTGCCTAATATGGCCGTTCAAATCTATTTATGAAGCTGATACAAAAAGCTTGGAGAATAAACATTTTATTATCATATACTGCTTTACGAACTGTCAGCGACTTTTCTCTCAATTACAAAATTCTCAAACGACGACGATAAAGTTTCAACAGCTAGTTTTTCGTGCTGAAATTCCATTGTATAATGATCGATGTATTCTTTTTAATGATCCGACAAAAATAAATTCTCTCTTTTCATTTTCAAGGTGAAAATCACGCCCGCCACACAACATATCCATGTAACAACGAGATGAAAAACATGTGCACTTTAGAGAAAAAAAAAAGTTACATCCTCGAGCCCTGTAAAAAGCGCTGGATCATCGCGAGAAGCCTCGCCGATCGGCGATGGATCCTTTTTCATCGCTGCCGAGGGGGTGGAAGGTACGTACGAGCCATTTTATTGTTTGCACCGCGAAATTGAAAAGTAAGAGGACGCGGCATCGGTGGTATCCGCATCGAAGAGCCAATGGTATTTTATATCGGCCCTCTTTCTCTTTCCGGCACCGTTATCGCTGCTGCCGCCGCCGCCGCCACCACCATTCAGTGCATTTCGCGTATACGAGCCTTTGCAACTGCAACTGCAACAGCCGTAGGTTTTTCCAATCAAGCAACTTGCTGAATTTGTTTCCCCAAACGTCGCTGTGTTTCAGAGTTATTGATTGGACGCTCGGACTTTGGTGCGTTCGTGCGTGCGTGCGTGCGTGCGTTCGTGCTAGTGAGCGAGCGAGCGAGCAAGCCAGCGAAATTGGAGGAGAGAAAGATCGGCGGACGCAGTACCTAACTCTCGTTTCGTTTCGCCTCGTTTCGCTACGTTACGTTTGCTCGGCAGTGTATCTCTTCGCGCGCGATATAGGGGCGGAATAATAATTACGATCGGGCCGTTTCAATGATTGCGAAATGTGAAAAAATAAAACTCTCGGGCCAGGGGAACGGGGCTCGGGGGCGACGGTTTATACGCGTCTCTGTGCCACTTCCGTTCACTCGCTCGATTCGTGCGCGGCGTTATACGCTACGGAAATATATAGAGACCCAGCGCTCTCGGGATAGGGAAAAATATTTTTTTGCCCGCCACTATACATATATAGCAGCGTTACGCTGCAGTTTATTCGCTTTGAATATCACTGCTCCAGTTTCATCTGTTACTATTTACCGGAGTTGCATTGTTTAGAGACTTTTATACACGCTATCAAGCACGCTATCGGAGCTCGTTTATACTGAATGATTTTCGCGATCGCGATTGTGCTTTGCACTTTTTTGTTTTCCATTCGCTTTCGGAACTCGGACGAAATCTTTTCTTGCTTTGTTTGAGGAGGAAAATTGGGCTTTTGTTTCGAATTAATTTTCTTTATTTCGATTGTAATTTATTATTGATGAAAATCGTACCTTTCGCGCGGCCAAGATGTCGCAATCGAGGCTCCTTTCAGCGACGGCGGTATATATTGACGAGTCGGGGGAAAAAGAAAAGAATAAACCTCGTTACGGTCGACAAACGACGATGACAAAGACGGCGGTGGTCCCGTGTTCAATTTATAGAGCGATCATTAACGACTACTAGTTACGGAGAGCAAATTTTACTGTCGAATGTCCAGAACGGTCAATTGTTTTTTCCTGCCGCGCTGGAAACGGCAATTATTTTTATCGCGGCGAAACGCGTGAAAATTTCTCCCTACGTACGTATCTTCTCGACCTATCGATATTTTTTTTTTCCATCCGATTTCCAATGTCGTTTGAAAAGAAAATAATCAGCGTGTAGCCCCATCCTTTCCGTATGATCCCTCGTATAAATTGAATGAAATGTAATAAATAATGTATAAAAATGTCCTCAAGAAGCGGAGATGGAATTTTTTCATCCGGTTCCGCCATTCAAGTCTTTGTGGAGGACGCCAGGAGGAGAAATGCAGAATCCCTTTGTCGGTTGTCGGTTACGCGGCTCCGCGAATGGCCGGGGCATAACGATATGACGGGCCGCATAATATTTTATGTATAAAGCGGCGGCGAATCGCGATTGTTCCTTTCTGTCTCCCTCCACCCATTTCTCATGTTACAGTTTCTCAAGTCTCATATTTTCATATGACAAACTTGGAGAGAAAAAAAAAACAGAGAGAGAAAGGTAGAAAAGGAAGACTTTCGACGCTTGGCAATTTTTTCCTCGGATTTGTAGAGGTGGATGTAAATCAGTCCGACGAGGATGACGTTTCGTGACGTAAGGACAAGCCGAGTCCGAGAGCCGGCATTATTATATACGGCGAGCGACGTGGATGAAGACGAGGACAACAACGAGGAGTCGCTGTATGTATAACCCGACCGATACACGCGAGCGTGCAAGCGAGGCACTCGCATACCGTCCTAATATGCCCCCTTCAGGAAGCCTTTGTCGCTGAGGAAAGCCGACTGTTTCCTGCACCGCTCGTATATTATATCGCTATGCAACGTAGAAGAATGTCTTTGCTTGCTTCTGTTGCTGTTGCTGCTGCTGCTGCTTCTGCTTCTGACGATTCTTCGCGCGTTTAAGAAGGATTGTACAAAAACACCAGTTACAGATTGGAATACATGTATTTTTGGACATCGTTGTACTGGTTTAGATTTGTTTTCTGATATCGCGATTAGATCGCATCCAAAAGTTTTCCAAGACACAAGACTTTCCGTTGAAATTTGGAAAATGGCAGAGCCGTGTGAAGGGTGAATACGTGGAAGCAGTCAGGTGTCTTTAGTGAGTCGAAGAAACGCGCCGGAGTCGCTGCTACTGCCACCCTCGAACTTTTTTTCTTCGGTCCGAGGAGTTCAGCAGTGCCGACTTGCTTTCGTAGCTCGGTACATTGTACATTATACACACATTTGCAACGCGCCGCGGCGAAGCGCGACCGATCGCGCATAAATCTCTCGATCCGGGAGGATCGAACTCGATCGGATCGATTCGTTATGGATGAAGGACGGGAAGCGTTTGCCCATTTAGCTCCTCTCCGGAGGCGAGAAATTTAGTGCGAAACGACTTCTCGGGATGCGCTTCCAACTTCCAAGGAAGTTCCGTCTCCGATCGAGTTCATCCGATAGAAGTGGCACTCGCGAGTCGCGAGCTAAAGATAATCGTTCCAGATACTGTCCCTGAACTCGAGTCACTCGCCATCGAGATTATACCGCGGCTTCTTCCTTTTTCCATCCGTTTTGTATACCTAAATCCTCGGAATCGTTAACTATACTCGCGAGAATTCGGATTGAAAAAATTGCTCGAATAAAGTTGTAGAAGGACGGAGAGTTTTTTATTTTTTCGGGCGACGCAACTTTTTAACTCTACATACCGCGGACTATACAGTTACAAGCGGCGCACAATGCGCGCCTTGAGGGCAATGAATGCATAGCGACGTGAAAACGCGCGCGCGTCATTTGTTCGCCGCGGCTCTTTATGGCACTGTGCAGTGCGCAAGGCACGAGCTTGCTACCGGGGTCTCGAGAAGAGACGAGACGAGAAGAGCAACATGCCATATCGGCGACACCTGTTAGTGTGAGCGACGGTAGCTGTACTACATAAACGTATGATTCTATATATGAATCCAAGGGAAGCAAGGCAGGCAAGCAGGCATGTCGGGAATCAAAAGCGTGCTGTTATATTATAATCGTATTATGGCTCGGACGCTGGGACCATCGATCGGAGCGATCGGCAAAAAAGCGGAATGACCAAAGTCTAAGAAATACGTGATGCCACGTTAAACGCATCGAGAGAGGCTGGAAATAATTGGAACGTTAGATCATATTGACAAATGATGGCATTTTCTTCGTGGAAAAATTATACATTTTCAAAGGAATTGGGAAAAGCGTGATAAGGGAAGCTGATAGGGGTGAGATTCCTCGGAATGACTGCTGAGCAGGGCTAGAAGTCGGCGTATAGAGTGCAAACAAATCCAGCTTTCACCCGGGCAGACAGGACAATTTATGTGGCGCGCGTTTCGTTTCGTTCGAGGCCGATGCGATTGCGATGCTACCGCGACAACAAGGACTCACTCTCGATTGACCGTCCCTCTGTTCCGAACTGTTCCGAACTGTTCCTCCTGTTCGTTCGTCCGAGTATGCCTTATATTTCCAAGGGAGTTAAACTCGGAGTCTGTGAATACATCGCTCTTTCGCTCTTCTCTCCTCACTCACTGGCTCTTCGAATGCCATGACGAATCCTCCGTGTCCGCCTGCGGAGAGAAGAGCATCCGCTTGTCTTTCGCGACCTTGCACTCTCCGCATCTCCGGCATCTTCTCGATTCTCCGAGAATGCGCGTGACCGCGCTAAACTGCAACCGGCGCGCACTTAAATAATTGCCACGTCATCCTCGCCGATGTGCGTTATTATTTTTATCATCACGCGAGGAAACATTCCGAGGATCGTACGATGTTTCGAGATTTTTGGCGATTCAAGTTCGAGGGGAAGGGAGGCGTCGACGCCTACGCTTCGGGACTGGCTAATTTGCATTTTTGGAAGATTTTCTTGCGGAGGAAATACCTCGCCTCCCGTGACGAAAATATAATCGTGGCATGTTTTAAAAGGGGACATGATTAACTCAATATCCGGTAGGATTTTCACCAACAGGTGGGACGTTTCATAGCTGGTAAATAATGGTGTACCCCCTGCCAAACTCCTCCTCCCCATCCCCTCCACCCCCCCCCCCCCCCCCCTCCCCCCTTCCCTACTCCCTACTCTCGCGTCGTCGTCCCCCGGCGCATTCCTTAGCACGGCCGAACTCTCCCTACGTGCATTAGACCGCTTACTAACATCGTGTCCAGCATGCTTGACGGCTTGTGGCTACACACATCTCATCACACGATGCACCACAGGGCGTAGACCAGGTACGACCCGCACGCTCGACCACACACGTATAAGCAGGCGATGGACCGG
>JABFQM010003891.1:0-10640 GCA_022816865.1 Zelostemma sp. ZL-2020
CATTAGTGTGTCAACTAGCGTTCTGTAAATTTTTGAGCCAATTTGTGCAGCCAAATCGGAGAATGACTGGAAATGAATTTAACATAGGATCTGCCTTACCGACCGACCGACTCCGGAATGCTCTTAAGTGCCGGAATAACGGGTAGAACGAAACTTTCCGGACAACGAGAATATCATAATTTGCGGCCGAGGTTGAGGACGATTCCAGTCGCACCACTTGGGCCTCGGTTATTTGCGACATCGAGGAGCCGAAAAGCAGTCGTTCCGATGCCCGGATCATTCTTCTCGGAGGTAAGTTTCTGTGAATCTTTGTAAATAGTAGTGAAGAAAGGTGTTAAGCGTGATTTTTTGAAAAAATGTTTAATGGCGAGCGTCAATAATTGACGACCGCACAATACTTCTTGACGATGGTCAATTTTGTCCGACAATATCGTCGACATTTTTTAACGATCGTCAATTGTTTCAGTCGCAAAGAAAAATTTCTTTCCGCCAAAAAAACAATTTTTTCAGGTTACCTTTGTTTCGAAGTAATTGTCAATTTTTCGTACGATTTTATCAATATTTGTTGACAATTATCGTCAATTTTTTTGACGATTGTCGACATTCTTCCCTATTTGGCCAATATTTTCCGACAATTGTGAATACGTGTTATTCTTTCGTCAACATTTTTTGACAATGGTCAATGGATTTCAATAATTGTCAATACTTTTAATGTTTTGTTGATATTTATCAACAATTGTCAATGTTTTTTGATCAGTGTCAATATTTTTTACGAGTTCGTCTACATTTGTTGACAATTTCAATGTTTTTTTGATAATTGTTAATAATATTCATAATGTCAATATTTTCCACTATTTTGCCAATATTTTTTTTGGAATTATTGTCGATAGTTCTGATGATTTTGTCAACATTTGTTGACAATTGTCGATATTTTTCACTATTTCGTTAATATTTTTCGACAATTGTCAATGTTTTTGTCAATGCTTCATAAATACAAGTATAACATTCATTATCCAAAACTATACGTTTTGATCCTATGTACCTGCTCTGAATAATCTTGCTCAAAACTGAATATTTATAACATTAAAAACTGAAAATTGTGAGAATGATAACTATCGTTTCGTAACTATAAATTGTTTCGTTTGTTTCAATTTTCAGCATAGAAGGATCAAAGAAAGGCCCTTGGAAATAAATAATGACCGCATGGAGATCGATCGAAGAAAAAATACATTGAATAAAGAGCTACAATACCTCAACTTTATTGAATCAATAAGTGCTTGTAAATAAATCTAAAATAAATGTTCGGACAAACTTAAATTTTGATTTTATGGTATTCTTTATAAATAGTCCTACGTCCTACATAGGATTCCCACCTGTCCTACATAAGATTCCCACATGTCCTAATTGGATTTCCACATGTAATACATAGGATTTCTATGACAGAATCTTATATGGAAATCCTATGTGGGATTCCTACGTAAAATTCCCAAATGGAAATCCCATGTAATTTTTTTCAACAAGGAGAAATGTCATAATTAACAGTACCAAAATGTTAATAATAAAAAACATGAACAGGTAATGGTGAATAACCAACTACATTATACAATAGAAATATAACAAAATCTGAGAATTACATCGCACATGATATCTCGCATGACATCGCACATGACATCTCGCATGACATCGCACATGATATATCATACGCCAAAATGTCATGTGTGATATCATACGAGATGTCATATGAGATATCATGTCAATTATTTTTGCCTGGGCTCTGGGCAATATCTCTTCCTTGATCTTGGATAGTGACGACGGACCTCTCGTTACGCGCGATATCGCTTCTTCTGGTTTAATTCATCGATTTGGTTTATCGATTTGGTTCATCAGTTTGGTTCATCGATCGAGTAAAAACTCTATTTTTTTTGTAAATTCGTATCTCGTTGCAAGGGCAACGATATGTATCTTGTTTCAGTGACATTTGAACACATGTCGCGGACAAGTACTACAAAATTCGCTACCGTATACACATTTCGCAGTCAATTCATGCAGCTACGCCAATAAAAATATCGAAAAGTTCAGTTTAAAACAAGAATTATCGCAGCAGAAAATTGTAAAATAACCTCAAAAAACATATAATAACATAAAATTATATACTCATGCATATTTGCGTCGTTTTGAATCAATATTATGGCTAAAAAGTGCACTTTTGAATACACTTTTCATTCAATACACGTTTTATCTATTTACAGCGATTTATGCCATAATGCAATCACATTACAATATACCGATGTCAGACGCACGCAGGGCCGGAGCTTGAGCTAAAGGGGCCCTGGGGCAAAACAAAATGTGGGGCCCCTATTTCTTGATTATTCTCGTGTAAATTTCACAAAACTTTTGAATTACCGAAATCAAAATTTTTTGAATTCATTTACTATATTCATTTGTTTTTTACGTACAATTTATTGCATATCAACACCTGATTCCTTAATAATTAAAACATCTCATCGTAAAAAGTATATAACTTGGTTATTGCGTATTTATTTCACAGCATTTTTATTGCATAAAGACTTTTTTTCGCTCAAAGAAACATTACTTTTGATATAAAAATTTTCACAAACGCTTTTCTAAGGATTTCAACGCAAATAAAGAGAAGTAATTCTAGAAAGTCTTTTTTTTCGATTTCGCAGCAGCGAATTTGTCAATTACCTTATTGAAATCCATTCCGCGCGCTCTTCCCTTGTATAAAAAAAATTTGAGACCACTACAGACCACTACAGATTACTACAGGCCACTATAGACTTTTTCTTGAGTGGTTTGTAGTGATCTTTTGCATTCCTGTAGTGGTCTATAGTTTGTCTATAGTGATCTTTCGTGTTCCTGTAGTGGTCTATAGTTCGTCTATAGTGATCGATTGCGTTTAGTGGTCTATAGTGACCTGCGTTTTGACACGAATTATTCTAAGTCCTTATATGGACTTAGAATACGAACGCATGTAAATTTAAATGCAATTTTTTAAAGTTTTTTTTTATTAGTCTCGTAAAACGAGGAATTATTAAAAGAGGAAATTTTTGCCTTTTTCAATATGAAATAAATCAAAGTACTTATAATAAAACAATACATAGTGTTTATTATAATGAATTATTTATCATACTGAACAGGCGATTGATTGTAAAATTAATGAATATTTCATAACTACAAAAGTAGGAGACTGATAATCAACTGATCAATCAACAATCAATATTGTTTTCGTAATATCTATATTCTTTTCAAGAAGTACTTATATAGATTCGACGTAGGAACAGCTGGTTTACAATAAATAACTTTGGTAATGATAAAATGGAGTTTCAGAAATGAACCTAACCCGTTTCACGCTTAGTACATTTTGATTTTCCGCCCCTTTACTAATTAAATTGATGACATAGTAAGTTAAAAGTTATAAAGATAATCACTAATACAATGTTTAATCCCTTTCGATGGAATTAACAAGAGGAATCATCTCATCATCGGTTATATCAACTTTTACACATTTTTCAAAATCGCAGATGGAAAAAAACTTTGGATATTGTTAGACGCACGGACCATTGATGCAATGTCATTTATATTTATTGATAGCTCGCTGTTAAAAGTTATTGCCCTACGAGGTATTGTCTCCCATTTATTTCCAACAACGACTGTATGAAATTCCTCAATGACAGGTGCCATGACGGTAAATATACCCAAAAGTTCAATAAATTCCCCACTTTCAACTTGAACAAGACTGTTATTTCTTTTAATCATTTTTTTGTAATCATTCGAATGAATTAACATACTCTTGTAGATAAAACGTTGATATTTTTTGGCGCGATCGTCGATACGCTTCGGTAATAATTCTTCTATTGCTAATTTTATCGTCAAGTTCGCAGATTTATCAAATTCAATTGGTTTCCCGAACAGTCGGAGATGTGGACCGAATTCAACACATTTTTTTACTCTGACTGGCTCAGACATTTTCAAGAACAAGTTCTTAGCGTTTCTGTCACACTGATTCAAAGAAAACGTAATCGCAGCTTTCTTTTCGAGTATCCTGGAACGAAGATACAATTTGCATATTTGCTCAGGTACAACAATAGAGGAAGATTTGATTATCTTTACTAAAACGCCATTATAGCTTTCGTACATGAATGCGGAACACGCCCAAAGTGCGCCAAATCTTTTCACCGAATCGACCAAGTGCAATAATAAATGCATGTTAAATTTGCAATATTCTTCGTTATACAATTCTTCAATTTGTGCCACGAATAATTGCAACGCATTTTTTGCTTGCGTAAGTTCGATTTCAGTAATTTTTTCTTTGAGAAGAATATACATTGACGACACAAGAAGAAGCCAATGTTTCAAATGCTTCTCAGGCAATAAATCTTTAAAACAAGTCAGAGAATAATATAACAACACATTTTTCCATTCTGATGCTTTCCAAAGTGCTTTTTCCTTAATGGATCTCGGAGTTCTTGTAATTTCAGTACAAGGTTTTATATTGTTCAATTTTCTATCGAATTCATCAACACGGTCACCGAGATACCAGGGTTCATCATGATTTTTTGAGTCAAAAAGGCCAGTCACTATTGTTCGAACCACGCCAAGAAGAACTGCGTGCATGTATTCTGGCACAAATGAAGAAATGATATTAAAAACCGATAGTAAAAGAAGGCCTGAATGCCCTTTGACACCGTAGATAGGATTCTCTGGAGTCCCTAGTTCTGCATCAGCTTCATGCTTTCGAGCAGTTCGAGGGGGCCCACATTCACCTTTATAAATTCTTGCGTTACCTCTACCAACGGAAACTTCTTCGCCAGGATGAAGGCAAAATGAACAACCGTAGCTACCGTTATACTGGTTAATATTTTAAAGAACTGGCCTCGCGACGGAATCTACTGGTAACACAATTGTGAGCACTTCAACATTGATTTCGTCACCGTCAGGTGTTATGCAATTAAAACCATTTTCGTGAAGGTCATTCAATTCCTCTATAAAATATTTTAAAAAAACATCCATCTCTGGTTTCTCAGGGCTGTACCACAATCCACAAAGTGAAACATTTTCGGATCTCAACTTGTAAGGCAGTTCATTAATTGTCACAAAAAGAGGCCACATAGAACATTTTGCAGATTTCCAAGGTTGTACACCGTCTGTATTAAATTGTAAAGTCAGGTCATGTCTTAAAAGTGCATGTCTGTCACGTAGTCCACAGTAAACTGACCCAGTGATTAAATCGGAAATATCTGACGTTCTTCGCAACTCGTAAAACAAATCACTATTCATTACGTCAACTAATTGTTCTTTTACAGGCATAAGTATAAAATAATTATGGTTTCTTTGTAAAACTGCATTACTAAAGTCTTGTTCACAGTATTCACACCGCGATGAGTGATTGACCCCAGGTCTGAGAATGTTTTTGCATCCAGGGCAATAAAAATATTTCTTAAACTCAACATTTGACTTATAATTTTCAAGTAATAAATACTTGGATTTGTATACTGGAGTGGGTAAATGGCAATCTATCAATTTAACGAGATCGTCCAATGCTACGTCGGTAACACCGTGTCTCATAGCAAAACTTAATATTAAAAGTTCACTCTCTTCTCGTGTAATGTTGCATCCATTATGCAGGGTTTGTCTCTCCTAAAAAAATGTTGATTTATTAGAGTATTTAGTTTAAGAATATTTAACAGAATTTTAATTATGAAAAAGTAAGTAATTACTTATTTTTCAATAATTTTTCACACATTAGTTCAATTTTGCTTTCATGCTCACAAACTCATCTGGTGCATTTGGATCCTCGTCTAAATGATAACTTATCCATTCATCGTCATCACAGTTTGTTGAACAATCGTCTATGGTTTGAACATTTTCAAATCTGTCATAGACTTCGTCGATGTTAGGTTGCTCCTCGTCAAATTCGTCAGAAGCTGTGTCGACACTTCCCATTCTTTGTTCGAAGCAACTAAACAAATTATTTTCGTCGCTGTCTCCTTCTACCGCTCTTGCATGTTCTCTTTCGTCGTCTGCTGTTACATTATGTCCGTCACTTTCTGCAATCTTCATTTCTGTTGAGCCTTGGTCATCGCCATTGCATTCTCTTTTCTTTCTGTAGAACATAGTTGTCTTCGATATAGGTACGTCTGGATCGGTTAGATAAGGTCGGTAATTACGCGCCCCTTGTTTGCCGCGTTGGCTTGCGCTGAAATTTGTAGACAGTAGTTATTAAATATGCTCTGATGCTGTACAGATATATACAATGATAGAACAGTGCTTTTAATTGCAATGTTAGAGTATCATTTTTTTAAATTTATTAACTTCCACTTCTTAATAAAATTTAAAACTAGCAGTACAAAATGTATTCAAAAATTTGAAAAACTACAAGATTTTCACTTTGTTTCGGGCAAATGTATTTCTAATTTCTACTTACCCGATAAAACGTGACATTGTTGCTGAACGTTGATGATTTATTTTTACGATTTGTTTAAAGTCAACATCACCTTATTTAATCATATTGAGTTCGTAAAAACTATCACATTCTTCCATCATTACTTTCATCTATTGTTTGTTTATGGTAAAAGTTTAATGTTTATTCCGATTTTAAATTTTTTATCACGGTATTTAACAAATAGCGGACCATTTATGTGCGTTAAGCCCAAGTTGGCCGGAAAAGCTTGGACAAGTCCAAGAAGCTTATAGCCTCTTTGGACGAGTCCAACTTTCACATTCCGTTACGTCCGGTCATGCAGTGACACCTTGCGGAGATCACGAAGTGAAAAATTTGGTTGGTGTCGCGAATTGGTAAAACTTCTTCAAATTGAAGAAAACTGTCTCAAGTATACTCGTTTACTGCAAACGAAATCCTTTCCGGAGTTTTCGAGTGGAGAAACTGGGATCCGATTGGAAAGTTTGAGTGGAAAATCGTTAGTTTGGTTGAACGCGCGATGTCAGCAAACGTGAGAATGTAAGTAATATTCTTGAACGTTGTTTGAAAATTCGGGAAATTGGGGTCTTTGGAGAAGTAGCCAAGGAGGTTTTATGTTTTTCAGGTTTTTTTTAAATATTAGAAAGTTAAGAATTGTAGAAAAATGATAAAAGTTTTTGGAAATTTTCATCGCGAATTTAAATTTGGGAATTTTACATTTTCTTCCGAATTTTTTGATTTTCTATTGCAAATTTATATCAAAATTTTATTCAATGAATTTTACATTGCAAATTTACGTTGTAAAATTCGATTTTGAAATTTGAGAGCTTTTTGTAGTCGATCGGTCGGTAAGACAGATCCTATATGTTGAATGAAATTTTGGTCTTTTGCCGATTTGGCTGTATCATTTCATACGAAATTTTACAGAACGAAAGTTGACACACTAATGAACTGCGCTTGGGTTCAAATTCTCTTCGAAAAAGACACGAAAATCGAAAAATAATGTAAAATATGACACTGAAAATTTAATTTATTTTGACTCTGTAAAAAGTGCTCAAGCGCAATTCTTGTGTAACTGGAGAATGTATTCAAGCATTGAAATGATAGATTCAGTGCGAAATGTGTGAGAATAACCAGAATCCGTTTAACATCGGAATAGCGGGGGGCTTCGGGTTGCAACGAAAAGTTTCCTAACAGTAATAGATGTGGTAAAGAAAATGCCTACATCACCCACCAAGTGACACCGGAATGCTCTGATTCAAATTTAAAAATTTTTTTCAGCAATACGAATGTACTTTGCGAATTCGAAAACGAAAGGGATGACAATGGAAAGAAATTGGTACAAGTTGGCTATATCGAGTGGCTACAAAATGTGGAAGACGGAAACATCCAAAATATTATTGAGAAAGGTCAAATAGTCACGACAAAGTGGCCTAATTGTGCCATCGATATCCCCCAAAAAATAAAAAAAGCTGTTAGCAAAGCCACATGGACGTCTTGTGCAGTTCGCATTCTATCGGCCGGAGGTATACATATGCATGGGTCTTTCTTCTTTATTTCATTCTTTTTTCCAAAAGTTAAGTAACAATTGTTTTAAACTGCTTTCGAAACTGTTGTAGAATGGGTGGATATGCAAAAAAATCGCAAATTTTACGTAAAACATGGCACACTTAATTTGACTCGTCGAGAGGCGTGTAAAAAAACCTATTCACAAGATTCAGCAGACGAGGAAAAACAGGTACGTCGCACACAACGCTTAATGTATGTATATTATACAATTGAGTGAACATGAACTTTTGTATATTTCTCCGCACAGATTAAAACCGTGAAGCAAGCAGCTCGTCAGGAAAACAAGCGAAAAAGAGTTGCTGCAGAAGAACGAAGAGAAGAGATTAAGAAAGCAAAAACAGATAGAAGTGACGAGGAAGTAAACTCAACTATTGTTGGACTATGTTTAAAAAATTCCATTTACTCATGTGTACATTTCATATATGCGATAAACATTTTAGGTTGAAAACTTCGGTGAAGATTCGGAATCTGACGATGAAAACTATGCAAAATGGCCGAAGGATCGATTTATCTGTAAAATTGCTGTGCAGAAACACCAAATCGAAGAACTTCGAAAAGAAAATCAAAAGCTCAATGCCTTGATAGCGTGCAGTGGAGGTAAAAAGTTTTTAAACAATTTTTCAGAAACTATTCAATTGAAATTGGTTTTTTCTTCCATTACAGGATATGACGTTATTCGTAAAAAAACCAAAGAAACATTACAACATGTAAAAGAAATGGGACACATGTCGGAGAGTGTGATTTCAGGCATGAAACAAAAAACTAAAGAGTACGAAGAACTAGCAGAATAATACGAAAAACTAAAAAACAATCCAGCAGCAGAAAAATATCGAAAAATGAAGGCGCAGAAAGAAAATGTTCAACAGTTTCTGGACGACGTGGAAAAATCGGCAAATGTATAAAATTTGTAAGATTGTTCAATTTCAAATGCAATCGAATTGATCACATAACTGTTTTGATTTATTTTGCAGCCAAAATCGAAAGCTTCAGAAATTACTACAAAGAAGAGCGATCGATTTTATATCGAAGACTTGCAGGAAAATCATGAAGTGGTAAGTTTGGTAAACGTCATTCATATCTTAACTTGAATCAAAGTATTTCGATACATTTTTTATTTTATTGCAGCCCGATAGTGTTGATGACGAAAATGAGGGTATTTTCGTGACAGAAGAAATATTGGCGAATTAATCGAGAGGAAACAAATTCATCAAGGTTAGTAATTTTGAAATAAAATTTTATTAATTCAAAGTCAATCAAACCATACATGTACGTATTCCGATACATTTTCTATTTGTTGCAGCCCAATACTGTTGATGCTGAAAACACCGTTAACAGCAATCAAGAGTCAGAAAAGGAAACCGTATTTACTACCATTGTACATTTGGAATGAGTGGTAATTTGTATTATTTGATTGTTATGTTTAATTTCATTTTATTTCCGCAGATGAGCCGATTCTCAAAACAACATGAAGATGATGTGGAATTGGGAGAAGGGATTTTCTTGTCCCCAAAAATCCTGGAAAATTGTCAACCCAATGGAAAGAAGGAGCAATTCATAAACAATCTTATTGCATCATTGTTCTCCCGAGATGAATTGAGAAGCAGTTCGTTGACGGGTGGAATATCTAATGCAAAAAAAACAGGGCACGCAAAAAAAAAACTGGACCCAATCCGAGTACAAGCAATAATACGTACGTATATAATATACATGTTATTTCTAAGGAATTGAACTTGCATGCGGGATTTTAATAATTTTTTCGATTTCACTATCAACAGATTACGTAAACTCGAAATTCGACCAGGACATGACGTCGATGGTCCACGCGAGATTGAGATATAAATGCAATAACGCTACTCCGAAGAACCGCGATCCATTGTTGAGAAATGCGTGGAAAGAAAAAGTGGCGCATGAAAATAAGGCCAGAAAAGTTGACAACAAAAAAACGCGGAAAATAATTGAAAACCGGCAGAATTGTAATACTTAAGATAATCAGTTAATTTATGATATAGTATAGTATATAGTTTTTATCCAATAGGATGTAATGATAGAACATGTACTAGGATGTGATAATACAACATGATTAAATATGAAAATCAAAATACAATGAGTAACACTACATAAACCACTATAGAACACTATATATCACCACAGACCACTACAGACCACTACGGTTCGAATTTACTACAGGTTATAGTGGTCTGTAGTGGTCTGTAGTGGACACGAAATTTTTTTCATAAGGGTTTGATTCTCGATGGACAATAATGACAAGTTGCTGAGTCTCTCTTGGTTCATCGTGCTTCGCAAGTAGTTTTTAATCAATTTCAATTTTGAAAAAGTTCGTTCAGCTTTTGCCGTGGTGACTGGAACAGTTAAAAACATAAGAAGAGCTGTACAAACGTCAGGATAGCTCGAAGACAATGACGCATTCTCAATTATCAAAAAGTGAGCCAACTGTTTGACATCTTTCATAAGACTAATATCTTTCTGGAATGTGAATCTAACAGAAAGCAGTTGAGAGGAAAAAGATGATGACACATCATCTGAAAATTTTTTGGAAAACTCGTCAGCTTTTTGTTCTAAATCACTCTTAGGTGAATTTGTCAGAAATTGAGGTTGTAATACTTGATAAATT
>JABFQM010003892.1:0-10641 GCA_022816865.1 Zelostemma sp. ZL-2020
GTTGGTGAGGTTGCGCCTGCCTCGATTTTCACATCCGATAGCATCTAGAAAAAAAAAACCCCGCATTTTTAACATGCAAAAACGCAAGAAAACGACGAAGGTTTCACCAACCGGTCGCTCTTTCGAGATCTTTTTGATCATCATGTCCAGATATTCCGGTAGTTTGTTAATCGGATTATTAGCATGAACGAAGAAATGGGGACTGCGCTGCGCCAGCAACCTCAATGCTCGCCAGCCGAAATTCCCATCATTAATTTTTCTAAAAAAACAACAAAAAGTGCATCAGTACAAAAACATTTGATTTGCAGACCGCTTAATAAACGAGCGTACTTATATTCTTCTTCAACCATGGCAGCTGGATCCAGCTGCTCGATGGCTTCTTCGAAATACGTTTCCAGCGACGGAAGAAAGTCTCGGTCCTTCGATTTACAGGCTTCGAGATTATTTGGACAAAGATTCCACAATTTTGTAAGTTCGTTGCTACAAAAGTAATTCGATTAGGGGTCTGTTTCTAAAATTACAATACAGAATGTTACACATGTAACCGTGATTCTCACTTTCCCATCTGATATTTCCCAACAGCTTGAGCGTCTCTGATAACATCCCCGATTCTCCGCCGTTTTTTGGGTCTTCTTACTTCGTCCAAGTCGGAGCTGTCGGAGAGCGGTCTCTTGAAGGGAGGACAACCATCGTTTTTCCAAGAGTTCCAGTGCTCCTCGCGTTTCAGAATGTGCTTCACGGTTTCTGCAAACGCTGGACCATCCGGGGGCGTTTCACCCAACAAAGTGTAGACTAAATCGCTCGTCGTTTTCACCCATTCGACTTGATCCGACTTGAGCTCGTGAGTTTCGCTGAAAAAAATTCTTCTGTTAAACCCAAGCAGACAAAAAGGACATTTGCGTCGTTCCGATCGATACTAACGCTTTGAATTTAACAATACTGTTGAGGTACTGGAAGAGTATCAGAAACTGTAACAAAACGTAACGCCGGAAATTGGAATCCGAAAGTTGCAGCTCCAAAAGCTTCTGATTCGTCAGATACTTCGCGAAGTAATGCATCTCTTTGGACGGCGAGTGGCTCGAAGTGTCCATTTTGGTACTCGTCGTGGGACAACTCCGCTGATCGTCCAGTTTGAATGACGAAAACGCGGACAAGACGCTGGAGGCGTGCTGCAAAATTAGAGAAGATTAGTTTCCATTTCACCGGCTGGAATTTTCGAATACTTACCGCCGAGAAATCTTTCCAGTGCATTTTGTTGTAGCATTGATTCGGGTTCCGGAAAAAGTCTTGCAGCGCCCAGAATTTCCGGTAGAGATTGTAGTCGATGGGAATTTTGTTCTCCGCTTTGTCGCTATTGATTTGGTCCATCTCCATCAGAACTTCTTCCTCGGATTTCTCGCTGCCGAATTCCGTGTTGTTGTCAAGGTTGAACTCGCTCACGAGGTTCAGGCCCGATCGCTCGGAAAATGGGAAAAATTTTGCCAAGAAAAGAAGAATTCGCCCGCAGAAGACCGTCTGCTGGGACCGAGAAAGTCTGCGCAACAGGTCGTTGCACATTCGCAGAAGGTTATTTTTGCAGGTCCCGAAAAACAGCTCTTCTTTCCAGATGACGACGTTGTTCTCGACAAAAGTGAATAATTTCTCGCAGTGGTCCAGGGTCATCGCGTCGAACGCGTCGCTCAAGAGAATGATCGGCATGCTCGCCGTGGCTAAATCTTTACGACAGAGCTCGATGCAGAAAGTTATGTAAGACTCCAGATTTTCGGCATTTTTTTTGGCAAAAATGAGCAACAGCGTGTCGCGCAGCACCTGGTCCACTGCGGCTTTTCTGTCGACCTCGACCGGGCATTTTTCTACACAGTGTTTCTGGAACGTCGCCGTGTCGAGATTCGCAAAGCCTTTTTGCAGCAAGTTCTAAAAAAATGAAAATTTTTGAAATATTTTGATGAACATAAAATTTGATTATCAAATAAGAGAAATTACGTGTTTGATAAGAAAATTCAGTTGAATGATGAATTATGTATGCAATTCCAGTTCAAAAACAACGAAAACATAACCTCAAAAAATGCAGAATACGAACGAAAACACTTACGCTGAAATCTTTGCGCAAAGTCTCGAACATTGCCATGTTGTTGTTGCGTATCAGTTTTTTTGCATCTACGATCCTTATTATCTATGCAGTAATCACTTTGAAAGACGTTTTTTATTCGCGTTTCGTTTTGACTTTTACTTTTTCCTCCCAACTTTCGCCTTGACAGGGCACACCGCGATTGGTCGAGAGTTTAGCGGGAAATTCAAATTCGTCACTTTCCCCGTCGCGGTCAATTTCGACAACAGAACACAAACTCGATCTCACGCATAATCACGATTATTATTACGAATAACGAGCAAAATGTTAATGGAACTTTCGAACGTTCAACGAACGTAGATTTTCGTTAAAAAAAGAACGAACGAATGAGCACGAGCGCTTTCGTAGTGTTCGTAGGTGAACATAGGTGAATACTGAACATACAAAATGGCCGCGTTTTAGTCTCAGGCTCATTTTCTTTACTGTTTGCCAAGCTGTAAAAAGGGCCTGACAGTGTTCGCAGTGTCACGATCTGTTTCGCCAGAAATTTCGACGACAACGGAGCGGAAATTTTTCGTGAAATAGCGCAGACTTCGGTAAGGAATAGCGAGGGTTCGAATTTTTCGCGAGCCGGGCCAAGCCCATTGTGCATCGACTAGCTTATTTTTAGATGCTAATTTCTCGCAATTGCTCAAATAATAGCCAGCGTAACACTAATATCCTCTAATTGGCTGGTTCGCTTCGTCGCTGAAGAAGTACGCGACCTTTCCCATCTTCCGCGATCCATTTCTTTCGCCGTGGCGAGTTCACATTATGGCGATGCGAGCAACCGGTGCCGAGATGTAAAAGAACATTTCGAAAACGCGAACTCGCCGTTCGCGATCCGAGGCAATTTTGCCGAATTTTCGGCCTTCGCGGCCCCGTGTTCGCGCTTCGTTTGCGATCGATATTTTTCCGACCGCGAAGTCATTTCGTTCTTCCCCGACGAGTTTTCGGGACGATTTTTTATATCGAGGAAATCTCGGGAATGTGACGAAAATTGTTGGAAAACTGGAGTTTTGATTGAATGTGATTGAATTGCAGAATGGGAGGTCCGATGCGTCCAATGCAGCAGGCAAATATGGCTCCTCCGCACCAGCCGCACATGCATCGGAATCGACACGCACCACATGGACAAATACTGTCAATGGCCCCACATCAACCGCCCCCACAGCACATGCACCACATGCAACATCCAACGATGCCGCATAACAATCCGCGGCAAATGTTGATGGGTATGAATACTCTGAACGGTGCGTCCTCGAAGAACTTCCACGTTTTGCATCCCTTTGCGCTGCTTTTAACAACGTCAAAAGTTTCACCATTTTCACGCACGAAACTTTACTTTTTTTCGTAAAGATTGACCTATTAATCTTATTTGTTTTCCTGGTTAACGTACTTTTAGTTCCTTCCCCTGAGAACCTGTTCCAATCAGCACCAATTTCCTCGTTGCGATGCGGCCGGGAAAGATAAGAAAAGTTGGCCTTCAAGGAATCTCTAACAGCACTTTTATTGTGATCCGTTTATATGTAAATAACGTTTTGTAAAAGCTGGCATTCTGTTCAATGCTTCGTTTAGAGACATTGTTTTTTGTGGATAATGTTTGGGAAATTCGTAATAAGTTCTTTTGTAAAAGCAAACAAAAATATGACAGCTGGTGTCTCATGTTTAGCTTATCGCCTTCGTTTTAACTGTTGCTACCGAACGGGGTAATGTAAATTCGACAGAATTATTCGGACAAACAGGGTGCACCGAAGGTCGGTTTTTTCAGGTTTCTCGGAGCTTTCAATGTTTTCAGTTTTTGGGAACTTTACTCTTCGTTATTTTGCATTGCACGCTTCACCCGTTTTCTCGCAAATTTAAATCCAAGATCAGTACCGCAGTAGATTCTGCCAAGTTCATTGATTCAAAGTAAAAATCGTAATGGTTGTCGAGCAGAATCTATGGCTTGTAAGAACACGAAATTTCTGAATTGTCGACTAAACCAAAAATCTGTTTTAGGCATGGTTAACGTTGGAATGAAGGAACAAAATTCAATTCCGGTAACGTTGAATCAAAATCCTCAAAGCATGCAACCCCAACAGCAACAAAGCGTCGATCAATGCAACGAGGATTCGAATGACATTAATTCTTCAAACCAAAACGCCAACGTAACTAACCCGAATTTGACAAACATGAAAGAAAAGACGCCGATGTGTTTAGTCAACGAGCTGGCTAGATTTAACAAAATCCAACATCAATATAGGTTGACCGACGAGCAGGGCCCGGCACATAAAAAACGATTTACGGTAACGTTGAAATTGGGAGAGGAGGAATACATTGCCGAGGGCCCGAGCATAAAAAAAGCCCAGCATACCGCGGCCAGCGAGGCGCTCTCCCAAACATGGTACAGACAACCGCCACCAAAACCACTGAGAACCATGAGAATCGCTGGAAAATGCCCCGCCGGTTCCGGTAATTTTTCTCTCTGTTTCATTAAAACAATTATGATGTTCAAAACTTCCAATTCTGATTCATCAATTTTGGTAAACGACCAAAGATTTTGCAGGTAATTTGCCGCCGACTGTAGAATTGAATGCCTTGGCGATGAAGCGCGGCGAACCGACAGTATACACGTTCAAGCACGCTCCGCCAGCAGCAGTGCAGCAATTCGTCACGCCAGGTTTCGGGAACTTTCCTCGCATGTTCAACCCCCGCTGTCCGCCGTACAATCATCGTGGATTCCACCCAGAACCGCAGGGATTTTACCTCGTTTCATTAAAGGTAACAAAATGCATAAAAGTACGAGTTCCTTTGACTAAACCCATGAATTATTTTAAGGTGGGAGAATGTGAATTCATCGGACGAGGTTTAACGGGTCAAGCGGCGCGCCACGACGCGGCCAGTCGTGCCTTGGAACATTTGAGACAGTTGCCGCTGCCGGAGATGTTGTCCGAGACCTTCCAGTCGAGCGATAACGGTACCATGAGTGGAATCGACGACCCTAATGCCGAGCTTAAAAGCCCCGTGTCACTGGTGCACGAAACCGCCCTAAAGCGCGGATTGCCCGTGAGTTTCGAGGTGGTTTCCGAGAGCGGAAAACCGCACATCCGCACTTTCAGGACCAAGTGCATCGTCGGAGACGAGGTCACGATCGGCGAGGGCTCGTCCAAGAAAGTAAGCCCGGAAATGGAAAGTTTGCTTAATTCCAAAGAATCCTATTAATCCAAAATTTTTCTTCAAAGATATCGAAAAAGCGAGCGGCCGAGTTGATGCTGGATAAACTGAAACGCCTGCCGCCGATTTCGGTGTCGCTACAGAACGGCGCGCTGAGGGTAAAGCGCAAACCGCCAGCAACGAAGAAAAAAACTAGGAATCTCATCAAAGTCTACCAGGAGCCACGCGCGGAAGCCGAAGTGGCGGAAGAAGTGAATCCCATATCGCGACTCGTTCAAATTCAGCAAGCGAAGCGGGAAAAGGAACCGGACTACAACTTGATCGAGGAAAAAGGAGCTCCGAGGCGCCGGGAGTTCGTCATGGAAGTTACCGTCGGTCAATATTCCGCGCAAGGCATCGGGCCTACGAAGAAGCTCGCTAAAAGAGCCGCGGCCGAGGCGCTGTTGAATGTTTTGGGGTACAGCAAGCCGCAGCCGCAGCCTGCGAAACCCTCAATAAAAACCAGTGACAAAGAGGGCGCCGAGGGGAAGACCCGGAAAGTCACGTTTTTAGAGGACGAGAATCAGCTGAGCGAGGGTCAGAGTCAGAATCATAGCACCGGAGGCACCATCGGACGTCAATTGGTTCCAGGACTGCTTCTCGTCGACGGCGGTCAGGACAGAACGGGACAAGTCAGCAGCGGGCCGAGTTTACAGGTCGTCGCTGAAGAGTTGAGAGGTCAACAGAAAAAACAGAAACCCGCACCAGGAGTTTCTCCGAAGGACCAGCTGAAATATTTAGCTCAGGTGCTGCATTTCGACGTACAATTTAGCGATTTTCCAAAGGTACGGAAGATCAGTTTGTCTTTGTTTTTTGTGTGATGTTTGCTAATGAGACAATTGTTTTAGGGTCTTTATAAGGAATATCTTTCTCTGGTATCATTGAGCACGGACCCTCCCCAAGTTTGTCATGGACATGGACCTACGACGGACGCGAGTCGCGATCACGCAGCGGCCACTGCCCTTCGTACCCTCGGCAAATTGGGCATTGACAACGTGCCTAATTCACAGAACAAAAAGGATAAGGCCCCAGCTCTCGACAACGGCAACATTCTCGCCGGCAACCCAATAAAAAATAATATAATCAACGGAGCTATCGACAAGTAGTAATGTCGAAGGCAGGAAAAATTTTTCGATTTCTTTTAATGGATCGAAAAGACGTTGATTATTTAAGATTTTGTTTCTCCCAAAGATCGTTGAAATGATGATTTTGTTTTCCGAGATACACATGACTCGAACAATTTTTTCCGTTCTCAATTGCGACTTGAGTTGTGTATGTCTTGAAACCACGAATTGAACTGTATTTATCGCTTTTTATCAAATTTGTTAATCGTAATGATCGTAATGATTCCACGCGTTGAAATAGCTGTCTTGGAATAAAATATGTTTCGTTTAAAAATGGTCATTTTCGCTCATCCAGATTTATTACTAGAGGAATCGTGCGAATTCCGACACATGATTTTGTAACTGTGATTTTAAATAAAATATCGAAATTGATTTCGATGAGGTTTCGAAAGGGCGGGGACAAATTGCGGCCGCCGGGAGTTTCGCCGCGATCAAGTTTTCAAGTAAAACATGGAAAAATGAGCGCGACGAATGTTTCGGGGGTGAACTGATGGCTCCTACACACGCCATGAATAATGTATCTATCTAATTACCTAATGGATTAAAAATAAGCGGAAAATTGCGAGCACATTTACTGTACGCGTCGCCTCGAAGCGCGATTCGACGAAATTTATATTTTAGTTCTGGATGTTTAACTTGGGCGAAATTGGTCTCGAGGCGACGCTTCGAAATGGGTAATTCGATGTGTCCCAATTTGCTTTTGCGAGGAGCCAGGAAGCATACTGGGATTGTATTCATGAGTTGTAAGAGGCTTCAATAGCGTAATCAATCGAAATTTTCTTGAGCCACTTTGCGTATTTATTGTGGGCGCGTCGGCGGAAGTGGTTCGATCCTGGCGAAAATTTCGACGAACAAGGGCGGGGGAGAAAGACAAAGACGGACAACTATTATTTAAACGAATTCCAAACGCGAGGATCTTCGGAATTTCGTAAGATCGAGGGAGGGGGAAAACGCGGTAACGAGCGCCCGAGATTTTTCGTCGCGGATCTCGGTACTTGGCATTCTTGTTTAAGTACGCAATTATTGTATGTATGCGCGAGTGCGAGCGAATTTTTGTTACATTTCTCGACGAAGTTCGGTACCGACAGTCCCGGGAAACTTCGTCTCGCGCTCGTTACCTCCAAAAATTCGCCTTACGGATTTCAGTTTGCAGCTTTGTTTAATTTTGTTCTTTTTTACTTTTATGATTGTAATCGTATTTATTCGAAAGAATCGGAACAACCGAGTGTCTACAGTTGAGCTCTGCGAGCTACCGTTTGCGTTATTTATGAGTAATCGGAAACTTGGCAGCTGCTTTTACCTCGTTTCAAAACTGTAGCGCGAAAACGGTCTAATCGATGAAATTGTACTTCGAAATCTGTTAAATCTGCTTTTTATCAAATGCGACTATTCTTTATTTTGCTTGAAAATTGTCGAAGGGCGAAACAAGGAAGAATCGCTTACTTTACACGATCATTTATTTTCCTAAAGCGATTTCCTTGATTCGTTTTTCCTCAATTGTTACTTTTATTAATTGTTTACACAAAAATTGGATGAAAGTGCGACGTTGTTTTAGCTTATACTGGTTTATCAGCATTATTTCTTTTACGATGAATTTTTTCGAATGCCTAATTGTACTTCGAGTGAACATTATGATTTATTAGCTCAGAGGGAGTTGTCAAAAGCGTTTCTTTTTTTTTTCGAAAGCTTTATAGTAATATAGACGGACTCTGAACGCCCGTGTGCGATTTGTTATCCTAAGATTTAGAAATAGAAGCATCGATATCAGTTTTTCAATGTAAAATAATAGGGATGGGTTTGGCGCCACTTTTTCCCCGTTTTTACACATTTACGCGTTCGTAACTTATTTGTAAGTCCTGTAATTTTCCTTGCTTTTTTTTACATCGAATGAAACTGTCAGGAAAAACGCGTCCCTTTCCATTTATTTCGAAGCAGTTACCAAACACATCCCTGTTCTTCATCTGAAAATTTTACGTTTACCCCGTATGATATAAACAGAAGGTAGACGTACTCGATAAAAGAATAAAGTATTAATAACAATTACTAATGAACTATTATCTCGAGGTGTAGGACTTTTGTGAACGCGGAAAACGGAGCGTGAAAAAGTGGACTTTTGATTTTCGATCGAGAAGTTGCAAAGAGCGCGAATCGCTTTTTCGACTCGTCTTTTGGTATGGTTCGAAAAGATCGTTGTAAATACGAACGAGAGATGAAGATGTCGAAGTTTAGTTGCGATTAGAGCTTTAAAAATCAATTTCGAAACGAGAACCAGATTTTAAGGCGGTTCCGAACACCAGGGCGAGCGTTGTTTCATTTTTTAACGTATTTTTTGATTCCTGGATTTGACGTTCGATGTTACAAGTGTAATTAGCGGATAATTACTTTGTATTTTTAATTACCGATGGGAAAAATTTCTGACGGATTATTAAGAGCGATCCGAGTTCCAACGCGGATTTTGGTTTTTCCGATCACCAATGTTTTTTGTAAAAACACGGAAATCGTGGCAGGGACGAGGATCGTTCTTGATCGGTGCTTAAGAATTCAGAGGTACGAAACTTAGCGTAGCGAGGAAATCGAGAAAATGTACATTTTACTTGTGGACTTTGCAACAGATTGATGGCGAATGCTTTTTGAGCGAAGGTCTAGGGTAGACGTTTCAAAGATCGAATTGTTAAGCTCTTCTTGCATTCTCATGCAGGAACAGCTTATTTCGAAAATCAGTTTGTATTTGAATTAAATAAACGATTTCAAAAATATGCTCTTTTCTTCGTAACTCCTTTATTTTTAATAGATCGTCGTCTTCAACGTCAAAGAAGATGGAATCACTTGAACTTATCCGATTATCGAGATATATCGAAATGTATCGAATCGGCGATTTCCAATTCGGAGATTGCGATTTTTCGACTTGTGGATTTTCATTGGAGGGAGAAAAAAAAAATCTAAAAACTGTTTTTCCAAAGAATTATTAATCTGGAAACATCGGAAAACAATAAATTATTGTTATTAAAAAAAACTTTCTCTTCGGTGTAAACGTAATTTATTTTGGAACGCACATCGAAATTTCCGCGAAATTGAATATAAAATTGCAAGCGAAGCGCGTGTAGAAAACAAAAAAACGTTCTCGGAATTGAAAAGCGTGAATCACAGTCCTTCGATCGGCGCGAATCGCCCTTCTACTGCGAGATTGTATATTACTTATTTTCAGCTTTTCATCTCGCTGGCATAGGCATTCCTGCGAGAGACACGTCATCGGCTAGAGAGACGCTCCCAAATGTTCTATAAAGTTCCATGAGTTTCTATTGGACGAGCGTAAGGCGAGCCGGTGGCGCTTATAGTTCTCGTTCTTCAGTTCTTTAGCGGAGCTTGGACTGAACCGATCTCTCGCCTGCTGTGAATATTACAAAATAATCGCCACACCCAAATTGCGTTTGTCAATCGATACGACACGTAACATTCTCGTCCCCGAACAGTTTCTCGACGAGTTGCATCAGGTTTTTTTTCTTTTTCGCGTGATTTTGAAATCGTAATTGGAGTAGTTCCGGACGTGATAGCCAACTACCGGTAAGAGCGCAATTATAATTATTACGAGATAGCGGTACTTAATGCACTTGTGTTTCCAAAGATAAAGCGTAATGACGAGTACTCGACATTGATAAACATTTGTTTAATGAGATAATTAATTTCGGGTTTTTCTATTAATTACGATTTTCGGGCTTTTGGAATTATTTTGTTTTTCATTCGAATTTTATGTTTACTGGTTTCGTATTACGTAGAATCATTGTAGACGTACAGGATAACTGTAATTATGCGGATGATTGCGTCGGGAAAAAAACGATGCGTCAAAAGTTACGTGCCCAGTTTTGAAACCCGTTTGAATCACCCGCTAGATTCTAGGAAAACGCGCCATATTCAAATAGTTCGAAGGAAGAAATGGTTTAAAAAATTAATGTAAAATTATCAATTGCATGTTGCACTCGGGTTCGAAATAAAACTTCTAGTGGGAAATGAGCATTACAAGCATTTGACTGCAATTTGAAATTTACGAGCAGAAAATACGATTGAGATTGGCGCGTAATTGTTTCTGAGAATTTCTCTGCGCGTTTATTATGCCTTTTCTATGCCGGAAAATGCAGGAAAGGGATACTTACTTCGACTTTTACATTTATCGTTACAGCTTTGCATAAACGGGACGAGTCCGCATTACTTGTGACCTTG
>JABFQM010003893.1:0-10639 GCA_022816865.1 Zelostemma sp. ZL-2020
CATGCTATTTTGAGTATTGACAACGGAAAAAGGTCCCTCGGTTCCTCCTAAACTTTTATTATCCAGCTTCAATCTAGCTTTCCTGAGAACGACTTTTCCCTCACTCAATTTCATCCCCGTCCATTCGGACTGTTCATCCTCCGAGTGATTGCTATGCTCGCTTTCGCTGTCCGACATTGCGCTTTCCGTCTCGTCATCCTCATCCTTATCATCCCCAGATTTGCCACCCGAAGTCCCTGACCTAGTTTTCACCCTGGAAGACGAATCCGCGTTCTCCGGGATTTTCGGAACGACCTTGGCCTTCTTCGCGAGCTTCGTTACCTCGTCGTGATTCCCTTCCAGCTCCTCGATAAATCTTTTATTCGGTTTTATAACCCTTGAAGAATGAGCGCTTCGAATCGGCAAAACAAATTTCCTGGGATTGCTGAATTTTGCGGATTCGGAATGCTGATTCCCCGAGAATTTTGCTCTCTGGAGAAGACGTTTCGCGGTGCTGTTTCGCAATTGTCGGGTCCTTTGATGGCGATCCAGAATGTTGTTCACGGATTTAAGAACAGGGATTTTTTTGCTCTTCGCGCTCCGGATTTTTGCAGCGTCGCAGGACACGAGTGGAATTGAAAGTACTTTTGTTGACGTCGATGCGTTTTCCGTGTCCGAGGAGCTTTCTTTTTTCGCTTTCGAGTTCGAGGGTTCGGGGGGGAGGGTTTTTGGGGGATCAGTGGCATCGCGTTGCTGGGTTTTTATGTATGAGACGGAGAGTTTTGCCTCGTTGCTGCTGAAGCCATGGAAGGGGGGAGGTTCCTGAAAAAAATTATTTCTGATTATTTTGAAATAACAAAAATTAAAATTGATATTTTTATTTTTTTTAAATTTATTCGATTTGATTTTAAATCAACTGAATTGATTTGTTTTTTGAATAAATAAATGGACGGATTCATTACTTTTCATTTTGTGAAAATAAAAATGAACATTCAGAATAAATTCGATTTTATTTATAAAATAAAAAAAAGTTTTTTAATTTTGACTGATTTTTAAAAGAAATTTATTAATTAATATTAATTTTCGTGTGTTAGACGAATACAGCATTCCACGTCACTTTTTAATACGCTGTCATCGACTACACTTGTTTTATGCAAAAAAACTGCAATTTTTGATCTTGAAAAAGTTTTTTTTTCGAATTTTTAAAAAAATTGACATTTGTTTGCGCGAAAATTCGAATAATTTCGTATTAAACCTAGGACAAATAGAAAGAAACTGCGGAAAAATACGAAAAAATACAAAAAAACTGACATTCAAAAATACAATACAAAAATACGGAAATTACGAAAAACTATAAGGAAAACTGAAAAATTGTGGCAATATACGGAAAAATACGTAAAATTACAAACAGAATTACAGTAAATTACCGAGAACTACATAATAACACGAAAAATCACAACTAAGATAGCAAAAAAATACAACAAATTATCAAAACACCAGTTTTTCCGTACTTTTGTTGTATTTTTTTCAACTTTCCGTATTCATTCGTACATCCCTTACATTTCATACAGTTTTTAATATTTTTCCGCAATTTTCACCAATAAAAGGATGAAAAAAAATGGATGTATTTTCTCGGAACAAAAGGAAACGATGAAAACAGAAAAACGATAGCAGGATCAAAGATTGAGGTTATGTCGTTCGGTCATCCAAAGCGAATATATATAAAATGTTTAAATACGTAGGGCTAACGACGAAATGGCGATAATTCGCGGTGTAGGGTGACGATATGGAAATCAGATTCACAACATCTGCCGCCAAAACGGCAGGAGCGCCCTTTACACGACTTAACCTTCGAATCCTCGAAAGTTTTTCTTTTTCGTAGGAATCGACGCTGTTTGCGTCCATCGGGCGCTCAAAATCCAAGCATTGTTGTTGTTGTTGTTGTCGCCTTCTCTAGTCAACAACAACAATAACAACGGCAATGACGAGGGGGACAAAAGGGGGAAAATAATGCACGTAAAAACGGGGAAATAACGATTGTATTAATAGCGAGTGACTCTTTACGCGAGAAATTATTATTACCTTTTCGTTGTCACCGAATGTTTCGTTGAACAGGGAAAGTCCGTAGTAAATGTTCTCGGCGACGGTTACGGAATCACTCGAAGTATCTGGTCGCCCGAGAACCTTGATTCTTTTCCTGGTAACCGCTTTCGGCGGCTTGCCGGGAAACTTGGACCTTCCCATGCTCGATTGTTTCTGCTTACAAGAAACAACTTCGTAATGTTATTTCCTTTCCATTTTACGCGATTTTATTATCCACATTCGAGCGAACGCGAACCGAAATCTAACGAACGCATACTCTACTCCGTCTCTCTCGCACTCACACGTACGTACACGAACACACAAACACTTCGATCCCGTTCGGCCGTTTTCGGACGACCTCGTCTGGGACCGCGAAATTTCGAGATGGTTTGAAGGACACGTTTCTTTTTGTCGTGTTGTACATACTTAGGAACGCGCTTCGCGCTTCACATTGATTTTAAATTATGATAAACTTTGCTTATTTTACGGAGATTATTTTTGTAGGATTGATATTTCCTAAAAAGCATCCCTTTTTTCCATCTCGTCATTCTTATATCTATTTTGAAAATGGACAATTGTGTTGATATATTAATTTTTTTTTCGTACAAAATGTCGATATGCATTTCGAAGTAAACTAAATTTAAACTGAAAAAAAAATATATTCGTGAAATAATTTGTTCTGTACTGAGAAATAATATATTCTCCAAAATCTGATCTCAAGAAAGATTTTAATGCCAAGAGAAATTTTTCAAAATCATCCAAGAAACAATTATTTTTTTAGGAATGATCGATTTTAAGTCATGAACTCGAAAAAAATTCTTTTTCTACGATTTTTCTAAAAATTTTTCGCATTTGTTCTTCTTTGAATAAAAAATATACTTTCATTTTAAACGCGATCAATTAAACTTTGGATCACATTCTCCCAATATCTTCATAAAAATTGTATTGTTTTTTTAAACCCTCGATTCCGAAAAATTGCGATAAATTTGCGATACGTTTCGATATATTTCGATAAACCGCGATAAAACGGTAACTTCGAGTGATTGCATATGTCCCTTTTTCTCTTTAGGAGAATAATTTATGTATGACCAAAAACGATAGGAATCATACTCTAATTGTTTTAACCAATCTTTTTTTTAAATTTGAAATATATTAAAAAAATTGTTTAGTCAATATTCAATTTTTGAGGAAGTGCATTCCAAATTCAAAAGTTACACGGGGAAAAAGGCGAATGCATAACGCGCGAAATAAAATTTTGAAGACAAAAACGAGGCATTTCTTTATATGAACGAAGGAAGAGATGAGCAAAATAATGATACTATCAAAAGCGCGATCCTTTGTTCAATTAATTGCCTCTATAGAGGCAAATAATTTCATTACATCGATTAATGAACCATTTTTCTAAATTCGTTATTTTTGTTGGTTCCATTTCAAAAAACCATTCGAAGATATAAGAATTTAGCATTGAAACGGAAAAATATTACGAGTAAAATCAGTGAGAATGATGTTTAGAAAAAATATTGCTTTATATTCTATTTTATATTGTAGTAATTCAAAATAACTGGGGGATATTATTATTGAGGGAATATGAATGTACCATTGCATTCTCCAAGAGAATTTCATCGAAAACAATTGACGATTTATTTTTAGACGAGTTTGATGAGCCAATCGTATTTTTGGAAAAACTATGATAAAAAACGATAGGTTGATTGGTATTTTGGAGGAATACCGTTGGTTATTGGTATTTTCTGACGGAATACAATTGAAAACGATTGAACAATTGTAACATGGAAGGAATATGATGAAAACAATTAGTTGCTAGTTTTTTAATCCCTGAGAAATTAAACAATAATATAAAATAACGAGAGAAAATACATAGAGTAATTTATTTCAACGAGTACTAATTTTGTACAATCCTTCAGATTGTAACATTATTTACAACAATCTTATAACTGAGCGACTTTTTCCCCTTCCGTTATTAATTTCGGATTACTTTCCTCTGGGGCATCTAACAACAACATTTCGCAATTCAATCTCGGGATACAATCTTCCAACATCAAACAAGTCAATTCGAATTCCGTCGAATTCTTATAGTTCGTAACAAGCAATTGCCTCAAATTCCTCATTTTATATAACGCTTCGACGCCGCGCTCTGACACTTTTGGGCAATTCGAAATATCCAAAAATTGCAGGCTCGGTAACTCGGATCCTATTCTATCCAGGCAGAAATCGTCGAGGTTTTTATTGCCATTGAAACTGATCCAGCGCAGCCTCGATAAATTCTGCAGATTTTCAATGCCCTCATAATGAAGTTGCATTCCCGAGCAGTCGAGTTCCTGGAGGATTAATTTCGGGTCATACTTGAAGGGTAGTTTGGGCCCGCTTTGCATACAATACCATTCGTCGTTTCCCCGGAATCTGGCTTTTCCTGTGGGAAAAAATTTAAGAGGATTCGGTGAACACTATTTTACCGATCGAGATTTTGGGCATTTTTTAAAATTTTCTTATTGTTATTGGAGAAATTGATTCGTTATTATAAATGGGTTGTTCATTTGCAAAAAACTTTATTGCGGAATGCAAGACGTCATTTACAGTGATGAGGAAATGATGAAAAATTGGATGATTTGGTATGTATTTACTACTAGTTAGTTTCTACAGTAACTTCTGCAAATAAGAAGTCGATGGAAGCGCCTCACTTCAAACTATCCAAATTTTCGGAAATACGTTCTGCAACTTTCGTATTGTTATTGCAAAAATGAATGTTTCTCCATTTATTCATGGATAATTAACTGAAAAAGCATGGATTCATTTGATGGCGTATGAAATAAGATCTGATACTCTTATGAGTACGTTTTCAGTGGAAAATCAATCAAAATTGAAGTTCACCTCCGCGGGTAACGATGTAAAAAGCGGCTGCTAAATCCGAGCCCAAAAGTCGGTGTCGTTCGTCGACAGCTATTTCCATCATTAATTCTTGGTCTTGTTTCTTCTGTTCCCACCAACGATTTAAGCCTGTCGGGGCCCATTCCAAGCGACGAAAATCTTCGAGCCAATCCCGTCTGTGGTGCACTTTTCCGATCATCGCCATGTATTGTGACGCGTCAGTCAACTCCGGGTCCTTGGAAACTGGGTATATTTTCCTTCTAGGTTTCCTCGCGGCTTTTTCGACCATCGAGTCGTTGTAAACCGTTGCTTTTGGTACATTTTCTCGTAGAAAACATCCCCCGCATCGCGAGAGAATTTTCGTTTGTTGACAAAACATCGCGGGTTGCGATTGATAATATTAAGGTTAGGTTGTCGTGGGTTCAGAAACACATGCGATCCTAGCGGATTTTCCAGGAATTTATTTATTTCGATTGATTGGAATTAATCGAAACGGTCGTCAATTATCGAAACTATCGAAAAAAATCTCAACGAGCATCCTTCGAAATGATCATCATTGAGTTAATCGTATTACCAAACGATATTATAAATGGTGTAATTATCGCTTACCATGAGAGATACATTTCAAAAATTTATATGTATTCAATAATTGGAATTTTTCTTACATTTTATTCGAGTATCTACGTATATTTGTTTGAGTATACATTTTTGGAGTACAAACTTTCAACTCGAACTATTATAAGTATACCGCAGTTTACCCAATGACGGTCGTAATTCGGAACAATTGTCTAAATTACTCTTGAAATATTTTCAACATTTGAAATACATGATTTCGATAGATTTCGATGTATTTCGATAAACCTCGACAACAAGCCGACGACTTCAACTGATTACATCTCTCCCTCTCTCTTTCTTTAAGAATTTGCAAAAAAGACGAAAAAACTTTCTTTTTTATCGCAATTTCATTCTTCGTTCGTAATATATTATTTGTTTACAGCATTCTATAATTTTTCATGTTCGTTCAAGTCCGCGAGACCCGAGATGAAAAAAAAGAAAGAGAGGGAGATCAGAAGATGAGAATAAGAGAGAGATCGCAACCAACGCCGGAAAGAACAAAGAACGCCGCTCGCAGATAAACATCGGTTCATTTTTCCGGAAACAAATATATGAATTCTCGTAACAAAAACAAAGTCTCAAGATGCAGGGAACAATAATCGAGAATCTAAGTGGCAAAAAGCTCCTGGTTTTAGTGATTTTATTGATAGTTTCGCAAGTTGTTTCGTTTTTGGTTGGTGGCCTCATCGGTGAGTGCATACACATAACAAATAAGGCATTGATTTTTTCCCATTTCAATTACGATGATTTAAACAAACAAAAATTATTGCAGCTCCGACGCCATCGGCGAGTCAACCAATACTCGGCACGAGATGCAAAGATGAGCGTCATAATAAATCGATCTCTGATAATGTTTGGTTCTATTCTCGAGGGGAAGGAAGCTGCAAAGATGTCGAAACAACGGAGTATTATAATGGCCAGATTTTACCTTATCACATGGTTTTTACGTTTCAGGTAGAGGAGGAATTTTTTCATTTTTTATTATCATTTTTTTGTTTCTTTTGTAACTTTAATCGATTGAAGTTGAATTAATTGAATAAATTATATTTGATTTAACTTTAATTTAATTCTTTAATAGTTTTTTTATGAAGTTTAGCGAAATTAGAGCATGGTTTTTTCAATTCCATTGATTTCATTGATAAGGAACTTGATGAATTTGATAAATTATGTGGTGTTTATGAAATTTGGTACTTTTTCTTGATTCCATGAAACAATGAAACGATTGTTATTAGTTCTATCGATTTTATTCGTAATAAATTTAACGTGTTTTATTACGAGAATACATTTGAAAAAAATGTCGAAAAATACAAAGATTGTGGCAATTTTAATAAAATTTTGGAAAAGAACAAAAATATTGAAAAATGTTGACAAACTACACCAAATTTACAAGACTGGAATAACAATATTCTAAACAATTATTGATGATTCGAAAACCTATTAAAAGTTTGCAAATCGTCGAGAACTACTAAAAATTGACTAAAAAAATTGAACACAAAAACGTTGGAAAATTTGAAACAAAAAAAAACAATAAACTACAATAAACTTTGGAAATTACAAAAAATTGTGAGAAACTTCGATAAAACCTCAACAAATTACGGAAAATTCTTCAAAAATACAAGAGACTTCTCGAAATTACCAAAAATTCATTAAAGGCTGGAAAAACTTCGCTTTATGAGTTTTAAATAATTTGGTTTAAATATCAGAATGATATTGATTGATGATATTGACTGATTCCATTCATTTAATCATTTAAGGAAACAATTTCCATCAATTTTATTGATTGCATCAATTTTATCGAGAACAGTAATGAAATTTGAGAAATTGTTTACAGATGCCGCTTCCCCGAGACAAAAAAGACCTGGACTATTCTCGCTGGCAACACAGCCTCATCGGAATCGTTCAAATTGAAGCCGCTTATGATAAACAACTTCCCATGGGTTTCAAAACATTTTCAGTTCATCCCAAATTATTCCTTGACAAAAGCAATCAAAATTTCCTTCTTTGATTTTCAGCTCCCAGCACGAAAATAACTTTCGATGCGAGATTGGCTTTTAGAAACAAAGGCGATCCTGATAACGCTTGGCAACCGTATGCTTCTTCAGTCGTAGAACGAAATTTGGAATGTCACCTCGATTCTGTAAGCTTTGAAAAAGTGAAGATTTATTTTTAAGGATTTTATGTTTGTTTCTTTTTGGTAGTCTATTGAAATTCTTTTTAACATTTTTCAGAGTTTTTCGGAGTTACGTTGTAGTTTCTTTAGTTTCTTTTTTGTAAATGAACGAACTTTATTCCACGTGTTTTGCAATTCTTCTGAAGTTTTTTTTATCGATATTCATGGTTTTGCGAGTAATGTTTTGTTTTTTACAGTTTTTGAAATGTTGTAGTTTTTCGAAGTTTTATTGTCGTTTTCGAAAGTTCTTCTTGTATTTAACTAATATTGTGTTGTTTTTTTTGGTAGTTTTTGCAAATTTGATGTATTCCCCGGACATTTTGGGTATTTTTCAACTTCTTTTTAAATAAAACTAAAATTTTTTTGTTTTTTCAGGAAGCTGATAAATCCTTGTACAGTTGCAGTGTTTTGTCACTTTTCGAACTGGGATCATTGTACCATGATTATTATCTTCTTAATCTGCGATTACCGATTGATACGGAGAGGAAAATCAACGCTGGTTTGGGCCACATCGAAAATATTTATTTGATTGTTCGTGTCGTTTGATTTTCATGTTCCAAAAAAATAACATTTCAATCTCTCACAGTACAAAAAATAACTTGAAAATTTTGAACAAAAAAGACGTGAAAACTGAGATTTTCATTTTTATTTCGCAGACGATACATCAAAATGGAGGATTCACCAAAGTCTGGGTCAGCCTGAAAACAGTTTTCTTCCCGATAATCGCGGTTCTTCTTTTTTGGTACTGGAGAAGAGTCCACATGCTCTCGAGATCACCAGCACTTTTGGAATACATGCTCTTGGCATTAGGCGGCGCTCTAACATTATTAAATAGTACCAACATTTTTATTTAATTCAAAAAATTGTAGTTTGTTGAAGTTTTTTAATTTTTTTGTAATTTACTTTTTCGAAATTCTACTGTGGTTTTTCAGAATTTTTCGCAGATTTTCGGAGTGTTATTGTAGTTGTTCTGATTTTATTGTCGTTTTTTAAAGTTTTATTGTTGTTTTCTAAAGTTTCATTGAAGTTTTCGAAATTTGCGGTACTTCCACGACGTTTTCAGCAGCTTCTGTTGACTTTTTTTGTAGTTTTTTTGTATATCCTTTATAATTTGTCATAATTTTCTTTTTGATTTTGTTTTTCTGAATTTTTTCATGGTTTCAATCGTTTTTTTGTAGTTACTGGAATTTTGTTCCGTTCTTTTAAAACTTCTAACAGATTCGCCGTGGTTTTATCCGGAGAAATCCTCCGTTGTTTACAACATTTTGAAAAAATGAAACTTTTGTTTGTTTATAGTTCCTTTCGAATATTTAACGCTCATGTTCGACATGCCGTTTATGCTCCTCTTGGAAGACGTTCGCCAGGGCATATTCTACGCGATCCTTTTATCTTTTTGGCTCGTTTTTGCCGGTGAACATCTCATGGTAATATTTTCCATAAAATCCAGATCAACTCGAAACATGTAATCCTGTTTCTAATGTATTTCTTTGTACATTTTCATGTTAATCGTCATCGTCGGAAACGTAACAGATCCAAGTAAGAAGAGCATTAAAATTAAAAATACTTTCAAAAATGATAAGAAAATAACCAAAACACAACTTATTTTAGGAAGGAGAAGAAAAAAATTCCCTAAAAAACTACGGTCGCCATCTGTCCGCCGTCGGGGTGGGTTGTCTTTCCCTTCTCCTCTTCGACATTTGCGAACGTGGGGTACAACTCCGGAACCCATTCTTCTCCATCTGGACGACGGATGCTGGCGCCAAAACCGCTGTATTTTTCTCAAAATTTTCAACTTATCAAAAACGAAGTCACGAGATTCTTTTTTCACAAAAAACGTTTTCAAACAGTTTACCTTCATCGTTTTGGCTGGGATTTCTGCGGGATTTTATCTCCTTTTCCTGTGCTACATGATCTGGAAAGTTTTTATGAATATCAGCACGAAAAGAGCGGCTTTACCCAGTATGAGTTCGGTTCGTCGATTGCATTACGAAGGCGTTATTTATCGATTCAAATTTTTGATGATGGCGACTTTTTTGTGCGCTTCGTTGACGATAATTGGATTCATTTTGGGACAAGTATGATTCGATTAATTAGTTTCTAACAAACGAAAGATTTAAAGTGGTTTAATGATTACAAAGAATATATTTTTTTTAAGGTAGCGGAAGGGCAATTTAAATGGGATCCTGATACTGATCTGCAAATGACTTCAGCGCTCTTTACAGGGATCTATGGGATGTGGAATGTCTATATAATTTCTCTTTTATGCCTGTATGCACCCTCGCATAAACAATGGCCGATTGAACCCTCAGGTATAATCGTATTTTCATTTTTCAAATTATTGGTTTCTCTGTATAATAATTTGATCAATTGAATTGTTTTTTTTTGCCATTTCACAGAAAACAGCATTAGCGAGGAAATCGAATTTTCAAGACTTCCCACAGAGCCTAATGAGATGTTATCTCTGACCGGATTGTCACGAAAAGCGACAGTTGATTAGATTTTCAAATAGTAGAATTTTGATTCGAGTCATAGGTAATTTATTTAAAATTTTTCACTTTTTTACCATGTATGTATTTGCTTGTATTTTGCAATCAGAATAGTAATAAGATTTTCAAGTCGAAATTTCATCTTCATATTCGAAATGTATCGATAGAGGGCATTGTTTAGAATAAATGTAGTGATATTCACAATCCATCGTAATCATTCAGGATGAATCAATAGTATTCGTATCAAGTAGCAAGTGCGTAAAACATTTTTATAATTAGCAACGAAGAATTAAAATTTCTACGTTTTTTAGTTTGTATAATGAAAAAGAAAAACTTTAATCTCTCATTCGTTTTTGTTAATTAAGGTTTATTTATATTTACTTTCATGATTAAAATAGTATGCATATGTACTTCCTAGTTATAT
>JABFQM010003894.1:0-10639 GCA_022816865.1 Zelostemma sp. ZL-2020
GTAATTTTTGTGGTTCATGTGCATGTTGTTCATCTTCTCCGACACGTCGTGGATTTTGCTATCCAAGGAGTTGTTTTCGGAGCGACTGACGCCGTACTGCTTCAACCGGTACTGGACGGAACTCATTTTTGGCTTGTTTTGAACGTTGTTTTCCAATTCCAGTTCGTCGGGGCGGCCGGATTTCCTCAGGGGTCCACTTCCGGGTCTATAGAGAGCCTGAGGTGGTGCTCTGGTTCCTCCCCCACCTCCTCGCATGTCCGGTGGCTTGTCTTTCCCTCCTTTCAAATCTGGTGAAAGAATTGTAAATTTTAGCCAAAATCAATGATTTAAAGAATTTCGACAATATGGAACTGCAAGTATTTAAAATATTCTACGAGACAATTTGAATGTCCAAGTTACAAGAATTACGTGACATTGCATAACGTAAAAAAAAACGATAAATTTAAAAAGTAATTAGTGACAAATAAATCGAGGAAATCGTAATTCGATAGCTATTATCGATCGCGGAATTCTGCGTATCACGAACAATGAAGATTTCGAGGGACGAGAAGTGAAAAGTCGAAAAATCTTTTGACATTTATCGATAACTAGCGATTTTTCATAATCGCGAAAAAAACGTTACATAATACGTATTATGGATGGGAAAAATTTCGCGTCGTTTGAACGGGACGTTGCACTTCGATGTAGCGAGCGCGAGAGTCGGCGATTTTATCGTTTGCACATTTCGCGAAGCAACTTTGCATCGTCGAGTACGCGGATTTTGAGGTTAGCTTGTTTGGTAAGGTTAAGTCCGACACTTTTCGAACGCGAGGATTCCGAAAGCGACGGGAAAACGGGACTCGCGAATTTTCGAACAGCTCGGGCGAAACGTGGAATCCGAAAATCTTCGATTTCGCGCGTTATTTCGCGTTTATTCACTACCTTGTGAAATTCCTCCCCACTTTCTGCGTCCTTTGTCGTAGTTCGCCATATTGTTGTACAATCCCATCCAAAATATTCTTCTCGGGATCGCGAGCGCGTCGTCGCGATTTTGAAATTCAAATGTGCGATATTTTCCGTATTTTTAACAAATCTATTGAAATCATATTCAAATACAAACATTTTCAGAGGATAAACACTCGTACTTTATCCGAAATTTTAAAAAACCAATAAAAAAATCAATTTTTGTTTCGCTCGTTTATTTCGTTTTTCTCCGAAACGAATTAAAATTTTTCATTTTGCTGGAATCAAATGGAATTGTCAAAAATAAAAAAAGATAAGTTTTATTTTTACTCTAAAACGTGGGTGTTCCGTGTCTATATTTGGTGTTACCTTGTTCTCGTCCCTGATAAAAAATGAAGGTTTTCGAGGCATGGACAAAGAAATACGCTTTAAGGTAATTTTTATTAACTGTAATTACAATCACACTCTCAATCTTAAGTTATAATCTAGTAGAGAACTTGAAAAAAAGAAGTGACAATCGAAGTACAATTGCGGTAATACTCTAAAATTAGTGCCTATCAAAGTACATAATCACGCAATGGACAACGGTTACGAATAAAATGTATGTATTTATTTCTTCGAGAACATGAGGATTCTTTCACAATCGATCAGCTGACTGCGATAGTGTTTACATGCAGAGCTATGCTAATTTGACCGAAGAATCGATCAAATGCCTAAATGCACTTTTTTATTAAAATTACGAATGTAAAACGGTGGAATTTGCGACGCTTCCATGAAAGTTCCGTTTTCTCCTTTCGTGGAAATGCGAGGATCCGAGATAATCTGAAACAAAAATGCCATGTTCAACAATTAATCACCAATGCCAACACGGCAAAATAAAAAATCGCGCGCACTACCAAAACAACGGGACCAAAAGCGCACATAAATCCCGACGTTTCAAGAACAAAAACAAATATCGAAAAGATCGCGCGTATTCATCGAAAGGGTCGAGAAAAGGGAAATCATTGATCCCCGATGTTTTTTGTCTTTTCCTAAGACGCAGTTCGAGTCGCCATCTTATCTCCGCTACCGAAGCCGCGTAAATAGAGGACCCGATAACGGGGGAAATGCGCAGCGGGCTCACCGTTCATTTTTTACGACTTGATTTTCACGGGCTGGCGCTTGTTGTGCTCGGTGTTCATCAGCTTGGCGCAGATTTTTCGCGAATGTCCGGACGGGTCGAAATGATTCGTGTGCGTCGCGGCTTCGCGTTTGGTCCTTTGCTTCCCGCTGTGGCCCGTAAAAATATGCTTGTCGTAATCGTAGTTAAAGTGCTCGTATTTGTCGACGTAAAGGATCGGCTCGGACATATTCAAGGGCAAATTGATCAATTGACGAAAGATTTGGAACGCAATACTTTTCGAACGCTCGGCGCGATACGCGATTCGCTTCCGGTAGTATTTTCAATACTGATCACCGGCGCCGCGGGATCATATTTATAAGCAAATCCGCGCATGCGCACCGCGCGTCGATTCTCGACCAACGAGCCTTCCTTTTATCCCCAAAATCATACGATTTCGAAACGAGAATCACCACTGATACGAATTCAATGAAATTTCCGATGCCCAGGGCAATAATTACCCATCTCATGGTAATTTCTTTGAAAAAAATCGGAGAAAACTCGAACGGTCGATTTGCGCATGCGCAAACAGGTGTTACACATCGCACTTTGTTTTTGTTTATTTTATCGCGTTGGACAATGTTGAGATGACTGGGAATCATTGTACAACACCGAACAAAGACTATTTGTTTTTTTTTTTATTTACGACGAACGTAAACTCCGTAGGCTTTCCTTTTTTTTCTAATCCAACGGTCGTTTCGCATGAAAAACCTCGTTAGCATATTGATAACACGTTAGAACATTTTATTTTAATCGCGAAGAGAAACGGGATCGATCCGGGGACGATTTTATCTTAGATTCGCGGAACGTTTTCTCATGGGTCGTAAATTATCGGGGCGAAAATTGAAAGATTATAGAAAACTTATCAACTTTCCGAGGCCGCTGGCGTACGTGACTCATTTTGTTTACATTATTCGATCGGTTGAAAATTGTCACGCTCCAAGCACTCGGAACATTGTTTAATTTGCATTAGCTGGGTCGATGCTATTTCAGACACGAAGTAAACAAACCGTGTGGGGGTCGCGATGTATTTTAAGTTCAAAATACATCGGCCTTTAGAGTCTCTTTACCTATGATGAATATGGAAAATTCATTTCGAAAATTACACACTCGCAATCGTAAAAAAGCTTCGCTTATAATTAATGAAAAATGATGAAAATGCATGCTTTAATGTCGCAACGTTTCACACATTCTCCGCATTGGCATTGCGCTCGTGTCGCAAAAAATTGTTTAATAACCGCGGCATACAAAATCGCATTTCCCTTTGAACTGTTCGAACATAATTGAATGACGAAACATTCGGTTGTTGCGTTTCAAGAAATTTAATACAAAAATAGCCGCATGTACAAAGTTGGAAATAACTTATCGTCTTTGACAAAATTTACATAAAATAAGATAATTTACGTCGCACGTTCACGCCGTTCGAGAAACTTTGCTAATTTATTGTTCGTGAAATTTGTTCTTAATCGAGCCCGTGGACGTTCCCGCCTTTCCTGTAATCCGCGTTGGCATAAATCGTCCCGTTTTCTTGGGTCACGAAGCAAATTACGCTCCCCCGGTCCCTGTACCGCGAGGTGCGATGGCCCAATTTTTTCAACAGGTCGACGACTCGCTTCAGCACTCCGTACTCGTAAGACACCGTCATTGGGTATAGCTGGTGATGAATTCTCGGGGCATCGACCGCTTCCTTCAACGAGTTCCCCAGCCAAAGATATCGAGCAATTGCCTGGAAGTGGAACAATTGTTACTGTACAGATCAATTTCACGGTTCATCGATTAAACAATTATTTACAAAAGCGAGAGCGGTGGTTATTCTGGTGCCGCCAGCAGCACCCACGACCATACGAACGTCGCCCTTGGAGTCGGTCAAAATCGTCGGCGACATCGAGGACAACGCTCTTTTCCCAGGCGCTATGTAATTGCTCAGATTCGAGGGGATTTCGAAGTAATTCAGTTTCGAAGGAATCCCCAGGTCGTCCATGCCGCTGTTCAACAAAATCCCGGTTCTCTCGCTGAATAATCCGCTTCCGAAACTGAAAACGTACAAAATGTAGTCTACTGTTTGATGGTTTTAACAATGGGTTCATCGGAGAACAATTACTAGATATTTATGGTACTGGTAACGGAAACGGCGTCGCCTTCGGAGGAAATCACCGAAACGTGGCTGGTACCGTGATCCTCGGTGAACGATAATTCGGATTCGTAATGCAGCGGGTCGTTGTACGTCCTTTCGTCGTCGATCTTCGCCCGTACAGATTCCGCGAATTCCTTCGACGTCAGGTTTTTTATAAACTGCAACTAATGTTCGACGATTACAAACTCATTCTGATCGTTTTTCAAATTCGTATTCTTTTTAGAATGCACCATGGTCGCGTCAGCGAATGCCGGGTCGCCCAATTTGGTCCTGAAGCCGTAAGCGAATTTGAACGTTTCCAGTATCCGGTGATAAGTCAAGGCCGTCGACTCCGGATCCTTAATACTGTCCGGCGTGAATTTGTAATTCTCGAATACATTCAAAATGAAAGCCAGCAAGGGACCGCTGCCCGGAAGTCCCGTGGCGTGTAATTTCGTGTTCCCGAGAAGCTCCGTCTCCACGGGCTCTTCCCATCTCGCCCTGAAACAAACGACTCTCGTTACGAACATTTCCACATTTTCAGTCTTGGAAAATGCACCTGTACTCGCTCAAATCCCGCGCAGTGAGAATTCCGCCGTGACGTTGAACGTCTTCCACCAGGATTCGCGCCAAGGACCCGTTGTACAATTCGCTGGCGTTTTTCTCAGCGATGATTCGCAGCGTCTCGCAGAACTTTGCCCTCGGTTTCAAGCGCGTCCCAGGTTTCCAAAAATCCTTGGTCTCTGGGTCTACAAACATCTCCCTAAATTCGTTTTGTACAATTTTTTTCAACGCCGTTTTCGCGCTTACTTAAGGTCTGCAAATTGCCGGATTTTTTCCGCGTTGTAGCGAAGATCGTCGTGTAAAGCTTTGGTCAGGTCGACCCCGTTTTCGCAGAGCTCGATGCTGGGCTGGAACAGTTCGACCCATGGTAACTTTCCGTACCTTTTGTGCGCTTCCCAGTAACCCGCGAGTTCCCCGGGTACAGAGATCGAAAGCGGACCTGGAAGACGGGAGAATTAGGAATTTTTTCGTGGACTCGGTACGGTAGAATCTCGACTTAAAATACATGAGCTTAACGTGCTTGAGAAGTCATTAATTATATGTCATCATCAGTATTATAACATCATCGTGTAATAAAAAATTAAAAACGTCGGAAAACTTTGAAGACTAATTAGTTTTAGAACATTCTAGGACGTCAATAAAATGGAATTAATTAGTTACTTCCACCTTACATTACTCTGTCCTATTTCTTTTTCGATAACACTTAATTAATTATATTTCTTTAGTTTTCTATTACTTAAAAATTTAGTATGAAGTGAACTGTTGTATCTGAAATACTACCCATGAAGACAACTAATTAAAAATCGATTTTCGATTGATCTTAGCACACGTCGTTGCAAAATAAAAAACCCACGTCGACCAGATTTTATTCAAGGTGCGCCCTAACCAGTGATCAGAGTAACGATTTGACTCTTAAAATTGTAACAATCGCAAACTTATTCTACTGCCGTTAATTGTGGAATCCAACAATCGGATTCCATTGAAATGCCAATCACCTTCCTGACTCGACTTTGGCGGTTTGCCATTGAACATGTGAAGGTTCGCCTTCAACGGAGCGCATTCCCTGGCATTGAGAAAAGCGGCTTTTCGAGTTTTCCTATCGTAAATAGTCATTATGAAACCGCCGCCCAATCCCATGCTCTGCATGTTCACTAATCCGTTGCAAATCAGGGTGGAAATCGCGGCGTCCATGGCGGATCCATTTTTGTGCAGGATCGACCTGAAAAAACGTTTCTTGGTTATTAATTTGTTCATTAGGGAGTTTTTGGTTGATCGAGGTTTTTGATACCCACTTGCCGATGAGGGCGCATTTCTCACTGTCAGCGCAAATGACGCTCTTTTTGAAGGACTTTAAGGGGCTCCATGAGGGGGGTAAAGGCGTCTCTGGGTCAGGGGGGACCAAGGTATTATTTTCTTTGGAATCTTCGTATTTGCAGATTAGGAGGATTAAGATAAGAGCTAATCCAATTATCAGGACTGCCAGGATTCTTCGTCTCACCCAGAACCGCGCTCTGTAAATCATTAAATTTGCTTTAGAAAAGAAAGTTTTGTCTGTGAAATAGGATTTTCTTTTGAAAGAAATGTCTGGGAATTGTGAGGAACAGCGGGGGTGCTTTATGGCGGCACTAATTTGGCCTTCGATTGTTTTTTATGGGGTGAAACTGGGAATGTCGAAGGAACAAAGGGAAAGGAAAAACTGAAGGAGATTTATTGTTTCGGGTGTTTGCTTTTGTGACGTTGTTGTAAAATGGAAGGAATTTAACGAAAGGTTTGGGGGTTTGTCAGTTTTTTAAATTCAACTTATTTTGTGTGATTTTATGTTGGGTTTCGTGCTTAATTTATTGGACATTTTTTAGTGTTTTTTTTTCGACGTAAGTTTTTTGTAATTTATTGCGGATTGTTGGATTTTTTATCTTTTTTTATTTTGAATGTTCAGTTTTTAGTACATTTTTTGGAAATTAATCGAAACTTTCTGTGATTTTGGAAATTTTTCGAAGTTTTCTAAAATTCGTCGTAATTTTGTTATTTTTTCAAATTTCCCGGTTTTTTATAACTTTGGTCATTTTGGACACGCAGTTTATTGCGCGATTTGTAGTAAAAATATTTACGAACATTAAAAACATGAGTCATAAATACGTCAAGAAAAAAAGCCGTCGTATTTTTCCGAGATCGTTTGTATTTCTGATAATATTGTGAGTTTCTCTCGGAAAAAACTATTTACACTGGAACCTCGTCTAGAGTCGAAGTTCGGGGCTCTGGGACTCTAGGTGAAAAGGTTTTTAATCCTTCAGAACGCACGTTGAAGCACGTTCTCACTGCAGCAGCGATGTATCTAGTGGGGCGCAGTGCCCCTTTTTTAACTTTTTTTCATTGACTAGTCTATAATGCTAGTTACGCCAAGGCGAATAATGCCAAGTTACGGTACTGATCAGACCGAGACTGCTTGCTGTTTTACGAGCGTCGCAGTTAGAGATTGGACAGTAGGTGAGGAGACTCTAGACGAGATTCCAGTGTACGTATTCATTTCTCAGAACCGGGACTTTCTAAACGTCGATTATAAATCTGAAACATGCAAATAGATTCTATTGTCCCTGCAGTTCCCTAGAACCTTTACCAATTTAAAATATTGATAAGCATTTGCTCGGTTCGTAGTAAATTTTCCCGGCTTTCAAACCCTGTCAAACAAAATTTGAAGAAAGCACGTTCCAGATAACATTCAAGCGAGCGACGAGAATTCTCTCGAGTCATTCGCAAAGATCGTAAAAAACCGCGAATCCGAGCGATTCCGACGGTGCTGCCAAACGCCAATCATTTCTCGCGAAAACGTGTGCAAAAATGTTTGCGCTCTCATTGACGTAATAAGTACTCGATGTCATTCGCAATCATCAACTCGGGAGTTTCAAGCAACGATAATTTGTTCATTCCGCGAGTTTTCGTGCACGTGCATTCAACGATACAAACTTTCGAGGGGAACACATGTTCGATGTTTTGACGTTTTGACAGTACTGTCCAACGCGAATGTTTCGTAGGTTATGGAGTAAAGTCGCTGCCGGTAAGTCGAGATTAAATTACATTTTCATCGATCGTCGATTCAGATAGAAAGTAACAATTTTTTTCAAAATGTGCGAAAATTACGAGAAATAATTGGATCTTACAATGGTATTACGGCGTACGCTGAGATCGAATACATTTCGCGAATTATTTTGATTTGCAACTGGTTTTTTTAATGGCGACGCGTTGCCCTCTGCGTACCGCGATTCGAACTTTTGAAAAATGTCAAGCATTTTTTATAAAGTGCAGAAATGCATTTTTACGAAATTGTAATAGCTGAAACATTTTTCCAGCATTGCAATTTTTTGACATTTTAACTTCGTAATCATTCTGCGTATTTGGCATAATTCAACTATTTAAATTATGAAAAAGTTGAAAAATTTCCGATTTAAAAACGTTCGAAATTTCGAAATTTCCCGCGGCAGAAAAACAATAATATTTTCGGGGTGACTCGATCGCGATCGGTACGTTCGATCTCGAGTAAACAGATACTATATCAAATGCTAATAATTGCGCAATCCAGTTCTCCTTGAACCTTGAAAGCTACTCACTTATCGAAGCAAATTGCATCGAGGAAAAATCTCGTTTTCCATCGAGTTTTGCGATCGCGAAAGTGATCAGTCGCGGCTTTATCTTCGACGTTCGCGCTCGGTTCGCGCCTTTCGAACAGATTCGACGTCGAACCAAACACGGGCGAGTTCATTTTCCGGCGTCGCGGTTTTGGCTTTCGGGCACTTCCGGTGCTCGATCTCCTCATGCCACAAACGTCACTCTTTTTGAATCAGGAAGAACTTTTTTCCGCATAATTCCGAGGCAAACTTTTCGTGGAAGAACCTCAGAATGGACTCAGGTAAAAATCAATAATATACGCGCCATTGTTTCGCGCGCTTCACAGGTGGCGCTGCGGAGTCGGTGTTCGAATTCGATTCTTTTTTCAATAATTGAATTACCTCGATTTATTCGCGCGCTTCTTCCCCAGATAAAAATAATACAAAAGCGCGATGAAATTTCGCGTGGAAATTTTACGGGAATCTAAAAATATGGACACGGTGTCAAAGTAGCGCCGGATTATTTTACAGATCAGAAATAGCGCTTTTATTCGAGTCAACATTTCTCAGGCTTTGCGAAAATACTTTTCGGAGAAAATAAATGACGCAATTGAAGTCCATTGTTCGAATGACTTCTGATTACTGTCGGGCAGTGAAATCTTTTCTGTCACTTATGATTAATTAGAGTAATTAAATCGGCGTAATTGACACGTGCAGCGGAAAAATTGCATAATTGGATTGAGGGAATGGAAATGAAATTAGCGCGTATTGCATCGCGAATAAAGCGAAATTCGCGCGTCCTTCATTTTTTAGCGATGCTAGCGCCGCCAACGGATATTTCAAGCTCGCGGATTAAAAATCATGATCTTATCACTGATCTTTTTGAAAATCGATGAATGAAATGTAAAACATCGGCAATTTATTGACTTGCAGACCGAAATTGTGATAGTGATTAATCAGCCGAATCATCGAAATTAATTCTTCATTGTCAACAATAATTACGATTACAATCCGCGATATCGTTTTATGCATTTTACCTTTCCTTTCTTCTCGAATTTAGCACGAAATGCGAGTTCGTTCAGAACCAGACTAAACTTTTCTTGTAAAAAATACTTCGCAGTTTAAAGCTCTTATCTCTCGGTTAGAGATTGCATTTTAATTTACTGATTATCATAAAGCGCTTTAAATAACGTCGTCGGCAAAGAAATGACAGTTAATCGAAAAAACTACGAAAGGTTCAACGTTGTTTGAAGGTAGGAAAAATCTCTCGCGTTTACTTCGATTCAAACTTTGCGCCCTAATAAAAAATTGAACGCTTCATTCCCCCGAAAATTGAAGGGAAAGAATAAGTGACACTTTTTTCCATTACAAACTCGTTTCGTCTGCGAAGGAATGAAGTTGATAAAAAATAAGCACTTGTTTCCGGTCATTTTCCCCGAGAAAATTCGTCGAGAACTTTATCTCGTTTTCCCGTTGAAATGGTTTGTTAGTTGCTCGTAAAGTTGATAATATCTGACGTCAGTTTTGCTTAGGAAACTCTTGAATAGTTTTTTTTCGCAATTGCGTAGTGCAAATTTAATGAGGTGGAAGGAGGAATTTTTTCGTTTCGGTCAATTTGATTTATTGTTATTCTTCTACTTTTTTACATCCATTGCATTACAATTGTTCATCGCGTTTTTTATTTACATATTTATCGTATTTGTACCCTCGTTAACATCCACTTAAAAATCAATGCAAATTTTCGGGAATAAGCAGCATATTGTCTTCTTTTTGTAATAAATTATATGGTTTTATTTGAATTATTTATTCGAATTCTATAATTTTCAACACTGATTTTTCTCAAAATACACGTACGGTGACTAGACACATTTAATTTTTTTTAACCTTAGCACAACTTTAGGAACCTCGTTAGACACATCGACTGAATTTTCGAGTTTTACCGTCACCGTGGAAATTTGTTCGATGCACAAAATTATTCAAAAATCTGAAATTGCATCTAATTTTTGAAGAAACAAATTTCCTGAAAAATTGAGGTTTTTATCCAGGAAACTTTTCATTTTTAACCAATTTTTGTCTTTATGGAATTCGCAGTCAAAGTGAATTTGTTTATGCTTAAATATTTTTTAAATACCGTTGCTCTGATTGGAGTGAGTTTTTCGGGGTGAAAAGGTGAGGCGGGTTTAGTCTTTTGGAGTGTGAATGTGAGTGTATTTAGAAAGAGGGAGATTTTATTTTTTTTACAGGATATATGAAAAATTGTAG
>JABFQM010003895.1:0-10639 GCA_022816865.1 Zelostemma sp. ZL-2020
CGAATAGAAGCGTTCGTCGTCCAATCCACGAACGAAAATTTGGCTCAATGCGGAGCCCCATAGATCCAGATGATAGATATGTTTCGTGAAAATTGCATCCACATAATCAGGAATTCGACCTCGTTACGCCACTGAAGAAAAAAAAAAATCCCGACACCGAGTCTGGGAAAGAGAGTTTTCATATGCAATGTATGATCGATTGCAAAAGACTAAATGTGACGTTAAATGAAATTGATGAATCGAGGGTCTTGTACAATGGGAAAGCCTCGGATTTTCGTACTCGATAAACCCGCCCGTGTTTGAATAACTCCCGCTTTTGCGCTGCTTATTATGTGTGCCAGGGTTATGGATGGGTTCGCGGCTAGAAAATGGTTTTCAGCCTCGAAGAGCTCCAAGCAGAAGTCGGAACTTGCGTTCTGCTAACTTGAAAATCCGATGATTGATACGTTGCCTCGTTATAATGCATTTGAGAAAATTTGATGTATCTGTAGAATCAAAAAAAGGCATTCCAGTCCTTGACGGATTCGTATTGGTAAAGTTAATGGCTTGAGAAAACGCAGGAGACGGAAACCGTCCTGAAGTGCGCGCGATGTTCTATTTTCAGTCCACGGCTACATTAATCCATTACTTCCGACTCCCTCAATTACGTAAAACATATTACGACGCGCGACAAGGAAAATCGTGGGAATGGTTTGATTGTTTACGCTCTTATTGGCAGAACCATCCGTTAAGTTAAGTCGACGCGAGTAAATATCGGATTTCCTCGTGGCTCCGACTCGCTTCGCACGCTGTACCAGAAATTTCAATTATCGTTTTGATTTATGCTACGTGGTCGAATTAATTGTCCACGTTTGAAAACATGATATTGAATCCCGATAAATTTCGCGAACTTAACGCGATCAATCATGAAAATGAGGAAAATTAATGCAATGCGTTGCAAAGTTTCATCAGAACGTCAATTAACTGCGGAAGCATAAACAAGTTTTATCGGCTATCGCTTGCCCTAAATATAATAAGGTACGTTGAAATATTATTCTCGCCAACGAATTTCCAGCAATCCGCGAAATTATCTCGGCTAATTATCGCCATCGAGTCACGTTTCGATGAATTCCGATACCCGGTGACGCAATAAAATATAAGCAGACGATAGCGTAATTTATACTTTGAAGCACAAAACTCGACGCGTTGCGACGTGCCTATCTGCGGAATTCCTGCGATTCGAACACGTCCCGATTTCTATTGAATAATATGCTCCCAAGCGGGGCTAAATGCGTTATTGACTGCAGCGACGAATTTGTTGAAATGCATTGCGCAATAAAAGCCACTGACGCAAATCGTGACAGTCCTATCCAATCTGTCGAAGGTTTAATTTCGATCCTGTAAAACACATTTCTGTGGCTTCCCGGAAGAGTGGATTAACTCCATAATTGTAGTTCTTTAGTTACCACGATTTTTATGTGCCCATTGTTCTTAATAACGTGTGACATTGTTACTGATGTTGACTGACAATTATTTCACTTGAACGAATTCTTTCGGTCCGAACGTGATCGTAAAAAATTTTTAAGTTTAGTGCTTTTCAAGTGTGAATTCTGTTCTCTGTAATAGAAACTATTATTCCGGATGTAATCACACAATCTTCTTTTATTCATGATTTGATTTTATACAAGAAAAAATTGCTATGATCAATAAGAATCGAATTTCATGGAAAAACTTCGTCGCGCCTAAAATTAAATTTCACAGTCACAATAAAATAAAATTCTTTTAAACATATTTTCTAAACAACTTCAAACTCTTTGGACACGATATTTTGGTTGCATGTAAACAAAATCTTTCGATCACTTTAAAAATTGAATTCATTGCATTTTTAGAGAATCTTTTCAATCGATCGTCAAACTTTAATGTTCTAAATTGAAATACTTTCCAATTTTAAACTAATTATTTATTTTGTAAGTTTTTCAATTTAAAATTGGTGTAAAAGACAAGATACAAAATCTATTGTAATTTCATTTTTTGAAAAGTGGAGCCAAAAGTAATCTTTTGGAAAGCTGCAGATTTCATTAAACATTTTCGTCTTCTTTTGCGTTGCCTTTAAATTCTGTTACTTGGTATGCTTGGTATGTCTTATATAGAGCCCTTTAAAAGCAGGAGAGAAACATGCCAACGCTAGCAACTCCCACTCTTTTCAAACCCCAAGAGTACTTGGGGTGGCGTAATAACAGTCCTTTCCATCGCCATTGCTGCTTCCCCTTTTTAACAGTAAAATTTTCAGCGCGCCACTGTATATAGGTGTGGCACGACATGACCGTTTTAAGAGGCTCCAGGTCATTGAATAAACTCAAAAGATTGTGAGATGCATCTGTCCGGCGATAAGATTGAAGCCTCGTTGCATATGCGGGAGAAATAATCTTAAGATTTTCGTGACTCCGCATTGGTAAGGTTAAATTAACGCGAACCGTGACACGCATTTGTAAAAGAGTCTTAGAGATTAGGTCTTTGCTATAGTGCGATTTAGTTGAGAAAAGACGCCTCTAATTTAAATTTCCCGATCGGTCTTCGTCATTGTTGCATCTTTTTGGGTCAAGCTTTTATACGCTCGTTGAAAAACACAAGGCCGATAGTTAGCAAATTCGTTCGAGTATTACGGCTTCTAGAAGCGTGCTTCGACCACTCTAAAGTGACTGTTTCGGATCAAATATGCACCTTCGTCAGTCGAGGGTGTTAATATAGCATGTCCCGTTGACGGGAAAACGTGCAGCTGCCGTGTAGTAGAAAAGTTGTACTTTCGAAATTCAACGATTCTTGTGATATTTACGACAGGACCTTGGCAGTAAATTTTCTCGACGTTTTTGCATTGGGAAACCGTAAATTATACAATGATATTTCGCTCCGTTCAGCAAGGAGAGCGCCAATGACATTGGAATGCGTTTACCTGACCGTCGTAAAACCATAAACCACTGCTGGATTATTGAACTAATACCGTAAAACCGGTAAATTGCAGGTACCAGTCGAAAGCACGCAACCTTGAAGAGTTATCCTGCAGCAATTTATCAGTCAAGGTAACCCATTTCAGGGGAACTTGACAGTTTTCTTCAACGCGCCACGCGTTTTTTACCTCTACTAGTATTCATAATGAAATGCAAGTGTAACAAATTGTTATTCATGGCAAATAAGGACACAAATAAAAATAAACACTCGCCGTTACGACGCGAAAAAATTGGCGCATTTGTAATTTGCGCTGCAATTGACTCGCGTTGCTCTAAAGTTATTTGTGCGAAGGACAAAAAAAGAAAATACTCAAGTCATTTGCGTCTTCCGAGTAAAAGTGACCGTCTTCAGCCGGCCTTTCCTTCATTTACCAACACGTGACAGGTGCGATCTATGAACGCACCTGTACACGCGTGCCGGCATTGGTCACATATATTTATTCAATTTTTTTTCTTGGCTATTACTATACGCGCCGTGAATGAAATAAGACTTCATCCTCGGCGTTGACGGTTTAGCTTATTCATGGAAATCTCCCGAATCTCCGAAACTTTTACGCCTTAGCCACTACAACGTTGCCCCTGATGATTAATGTAATGTTGCCACGCGTAAAAAAATAATCTCGCGAACAGAGGGTGCATTGTTGCCGAACCAAAGGAGCTTCAAAATATTTTATGCACGCGTTTCATTAATCATTTCGTAGGCGAGGATTTTAGGATAATTAATATGCACTGAAATTTCGGGTTTTCCAGTCAATAAAACGACCATTAATAATACCTGGATTCCTGTAAAGAACGTATTAAATGACCGTTCGATCGTCACGAAATGGTTTGGACGACATTGAAACGAGGGGAAATGCGCAACGTCCGGCTGTCAAGCTTAGTCGAGAGCCACGATATATTTTCTCCGCCGTAACTCTGTAAAATATTGACGCACGTTTTGTATTTTTTGCATAAAGTATCGTTATTACCCTTAAACTGTCAATTAGAAACACGAGCTGAGAGGCAATTCGGCCTGCGGGTGATTAAGTCGTCCGCTGGGGAAGATAAGCCGTTGTGCCCTGAATCGAAGAGTATAATACACAGGTTGCGGAGTTTGTGCGATCGTTGGAAGCTGCTTCGGGCTATGGCAACGCGGCTCCGAGCAATAAAACGTCGATTGATGAGGGCGCCATGCAAACGGTAATTAATCGAAACCCCGCGAAAACGCATGGATTCGTGAAACTGGAAAATTGATGGTCTTCGCGGTCTTCCTAAATTACAGCAAGAGTTATGGGCTAAAGATAACATTGTCCGAGCTCTTAAGGTCGCCTACTGGTCACCTCCTTGGCAACGTCATCCATTTCGTACGCGAGAAACTCGCTATTTGTAACATTTTCAATTTTCGAGTCGTGATATTATCAGGCGTAGCTTTTAACGTTGAACCACGTTTTGAATTCGAAATTTTCCAGAAATATGTCTTAAAACTGAGATGAGTGTTTGAAAAACATGCTGTGTTTCTTTAGCCGTGATTACTGATTTTTTTTTAATTTTGGGAATGTTTTTTGGCAATTTTATTGACAATTCTACAAAAAAATATGAAAAGAGCGTGCTATGTTACAATTGTTACGTGAAAAACGAGCTTATAATGTCAAAATTTAAAACAATTTGATTTATTTAATAATATTTGTATGAAAATTGGAACAAAATAAGCACAGTTTTTTACATTAATAATACATTCAGAAAGAATATTCTCAAAACATCGATGCAATTAATAATTTCCCCAAATTTTTATTAGTTCAGTAGTGACGAATCTGAAAAATTTTGAAACATCCTCTTGTAAAACTTACTTTTCCGCACACCCAGCCCATTTTTTCAATTTTATAAAGATTCCTAAAAAATCGATTCGTTAATCATTACACATTATTCGGATTCGTTTCGTGTTACAGATTTTTGGCTCGACCGAAAAAGAAATTCTTCTTTATTTGCGGGGTCAACGAAAGAATCGAGATTCATCGCTCCTCGAAACAAGGTCAGATTTTATGCATGCTACATATATTTGAAATAATTGGTATAGTAAATCGCGCAGTAGAGGCGAAATAAAAAACATTTAATTTCTTCGAGTGTGTTTATCTTTACAAAATTATGTATACTTAGTATGAATATACTAGCTTGCAGTTAATGTACCGTTTATCTCGCTTATTTATCGCAACACTTTAACGCGACGACGATGACCGACACTGCAAAGCGACGTTCAAAATCACTTGACTTTGATGGCACAAACTACGAATCATCGGTTATGGTTTCGCGGAATGCAATCGAAAGAGATTGGTTTATATAGACAACCTCTGTTCTCGCGCGTCTAAAAAAGCTCGACAATCTGCTTGCAGCAGAAACGAGAAGGCAATTGCCGTTTGTAAATTTTTTTGTGTTAACCAGGTCGTACTTCATCTATCGGTTTGATAGAATTTATGAGAGTCCATGCACTGCATAAATGCTGAAATTGATGATCTATATCTTCATTTTTCTTCGAATTCAATCATTTTTACTATACCTTTTATTTCGTTCATTAATTACTCGCCCCTTATACTTGTAATGTTATTTTTGAGGTACAAAACATTTAAATGTTAAATTGCGAAATGAAAAAAAAGCTGCATTTTATCCACAATATTTCTGAATGAAAAAAGTAAAACTTTCTCATTGGGAAATATTCTAACAATTGAACAGAATTCCGCAGTGATCTCTTTATTTTTTAATTGAAAATCAAGTGACATTTTTATTCGATAAAATGTTTTTCGAAGTTATGGTAACTTCTGGATTCCGCTTAATGAATTTCGGTTTCTACAGTTACGGAATTAGTAAGTTTTGAAGATCGAACATGACTAAACGACGAATAATGCATGAAAATTTACATTGCAGAGATTAATCGAATGATATCATTTCGACAAAGTTTACTCGAATCCGAGTATTTTCATCGATGGAGTAAAATGATATTAACACAGCTTGCCATGAGGAAATATTAGTATTTGAATTAGGTTTCAATTGCAATGATATTAATATTTGCTCGCACATACTTGGCATACCTATTCGCGATAAGATACTTATTCATATGAAAATGTGTTCTTAAATAACTATAATAAATCCGTCTCTGCAAATCGTTCTGCAAAAGATAACACGTGAAGCGATGAGGAAACGCTACAAATATTCAACTTGTTTGCATTTCTTTAAATCACCCGACAATTATACGTTTAAAAATTTTAAAGTTTCTAATTAAATAGCACATTCAGAGGATCTGGAAAGGGAGAAATAACATTAGAAACCGCAATTCAATGAGCAAGCACGAGTGTAAATTCGAAATAGAGTGTCATAAGGTAAGGAGAATAGAGGATTTAAAACGCCTGAACGGTGCAACCGGTTCTTCACGCAAAATAAAACTGAAAAAGATGCTACTATCGCGCTCATCTTCTGCGAGACCACACGCGCCATGACGCCATATCCTGGACGTGCGCACGTTCAAACGTGTGAGTGAATGTCCTAAACACGACCGATAATGAAAATGCCGAGTCTGGTAATAGATCGCTTCTTTTATTCCTTTTTATCTCACGTCGTTTTGTTTTTGCATCGTTTACTTTCTCTCGGATGACGACCGGCCTAACCAAGTGCAGCTGAACCGCGCGTTTCATCGTTTTTTTTATTTTCCATAAAATACGTACGTTTTTTCGCCGTACGCCGATGTGGCAATTGCCATCGATTCGCACGTGCGCATGCATTTTTCACCTGTTAACTACCATGCGTTTGTCACGACACACGCTCCCGATCAAACGACATAAATTGCCTTGATAAACTCCATTTCCTTTGTTCGATCGCTCCCAATTTATATTTATTTTTCGCGTTCAACTAAAAACAGAATTTTTCGTTTTCTTTCTTGTTCATTCGACGAATAAAACATTCGAAAGTTCGACTGACAATTTTGCAAACTCAGGTATCGTTTGTTGCGCAAATCGAGAGATTTCATTCCTATATCGTAATTGATGAGGAAATAACTTGTTTTTCGAACCAAAAAAAACAATTAGCATCCTCCCAATTTTCGAAGGGCATTAACGAAATTTCTGTTCCGAAACAGGTACGCCGGTATTCTCCGGATCTCGTGGTTCGTAAAATTACTGCCCACGTAACCGGAAATTAAGGTTCTCACACGCACACGGGGTTTTGAAGCGCCGAAATGCATATTTTCCACGGAATGTCTGCGAATTTTTCGAACAGACCGTCTTATGTTACGATGCGTTTTATTTAAGGAGTCGCGACGAGGATTACGGGACGTATGCAAACCGATACGCCAATGCGGGTACCACGATCGACAACTATTTTTTTTAATAAAGACCTTCGAGCTTTCATTGACAAGTCTGTCTATTATTCACATGATAGAGATTCATAAACTGCCGGCTCGAGTTCGGCAGGCCTAACCAAACATTTTTTCTCTGTTAAGGTGTCCTAATACGGCTAATAGTTTCTTGAAAAAGAAAAAGAAACAACATTGGGCTTTGTATAGTTGAGAAAGCATTTGTGTCGAGCATACAAATTCAGGTAAAGCAATGTTTCTCACAGATCAAAATAAGACTTTTAATTTCAGAGCACGTCCCCCGGCAAATAAAGTGTCGGAGGTGTCACGCGTTAATGATCGTCTTCGCATACTTTCTTGCAATTAAAAACGAGCGTCTAAGTAAGAAGCTTTCGTCCTTATCGGAACTGTTTAAAAGCAAATATAACGATATCGCGTTATCGATGAATTAGTCAGGGCACCAACACTGCACATCCTTGCGCAAAGTTATTATTAGAATAAATGCACGTTAATTTTTTTTTTCCGCGGGTACTGTGTTGGGACTTGCGTACGTATGCAAACGTATCCGAATGAGTCACGTGCGTGAGTCAGTGCCAGCTCAGGCTCGGGTCAGTCGAACCGCGCATACCTGCGGTTGATTCTCTTCAGTTTACGATTCTTCATGGTCGAATCGGAGCACGGTGTGTTCCTCGACGCGAAACGTACGAGTTTCACTTCCAAACCGACCCGGCTTGTTTCAAATTTACGTTACAATAACACTTCAATTTCACCGATTTGCCGGGATATCGTTGGGCAATGCTTGCCGATCTGGCGCAACGCTTGCATTGTAAAACGTTATGCCGCTGCGCCGCTTTGGTAACAGAGCAGTGAAATGATAGGCTATTGATAATAATGTAGCTAGATTTATGGAATGAGGGATTTAGTGGATAAAACGAGGTAAGAAAGATTGGCCGATTTTTCTATCGATTTTTTTTCTTTAGCTACTTTTTTAGCTCTGGGGCCTTTTGCCAGTTTTTTCATGAAACTAAAACGTTGCGATCGCTTGAGAATTTTTCAAGGACGATTTTCCGTTTTTCGTGGGACGCTTCGCTCAATGTAATGCCGAGGTAAGAAATTCTTCATCGAATCTCTCACCCCACATGTCGCCTGTGGCTTTGGGGAGTCGGCCAGGGGCGAGAGAAAGGAAGCAAACAATCAACAGGAAGTGTGTTTTGAAACGTTGAAAGAAGTAAATTATGCTCCTGACTTGAGAAAAGTTTTTCAATGGAGCAACGCTGTATGAAAATTTAAAGTGAAATTCGATAAACGTCAATTTAAGAGGGGACAACATCTATAATTTTGTCTCCAACTTATTCTAATTTGTAGTACGTTTCAGGATGATTGAAGTATAGATTTTTAAGGGGTTCACGGCTCGGAAATATTTATCACAAAACCACTCATTAACAAAAAAGGGATGTTTACATGGGTAACATTAAGGTCCTTTCGGTTTGTTTGAGAGTAAATAAATATTGAAATTTTCTTTCCAGAAGCTAAAAGTCCATAGGTTCAAAAAAATTCTAAATTGATATTGTCGGTTCTTTTGATTATGGTCATCTTATTTTCAAAAATTTAATAGAAGAAATAAATATGCAAAAATGTAGGAAATAGGACTTTTACAGTGTCAATTCTTATTGTAAATACCATTTCTTTCCGAGCGATATTTTATCAGCAATTGACGAGTTTTGTATTTGCATGTATTAGAATTGACTCATTTTTTGTTATTTACAGCCTTTTTGTTGATTATTACGTTACGTTTCCATCACTCAAAAGGCATTTTTTATTTCAAACGTTCATATTTTATCGTTATATTATGTTTATTATCGTGCAAAATATTGAAAACATTTCAATTTTATATAAAAATTACAACAAAAGTCTTGAAAGGCAAAATAAGTTTTGAAATTCACACGAATCAGAAACACATCTCCATCAGTAACATATTTTTAAACACGCTATTTTCAATACTTACAAAATGTAGGTCATCGAATATTTCAAAATAAAATTTACAATTAATTCGCATTTCCAACATCAAAATAATTGTATTTTAGAACGTTCCTTATTTTTGTGCAACTGGTTTGTATGAAGAACTTCCTTAAGCAACAGTCGTGCACCAACCTGGTTGAAATTTTCTGGAATGATACCCATCAACAAAGTTAGGATAATAGATTTCCAAATGAATTCTTCGTTTCCGGAAAATACACAATCCTATCACTTTATTGGCAATTAATCATTTTGTAATAATTTATTCGTCGAATCCCCAGAAATCTTTGCTAGGATGTGCTATAAAGATTCATTTATCGATATGAACAACTGAAAAAATGTTTACCAATGAAAATTTAGCGTAGATATTTCATTGGAAATCGCCTTAAAACAAACCCTAAGGAATTATTTTCCGTAGGCAATAAAGGTTCGGTGTTCGTTGAGTGACTTTGCTCCCTAATGCATCAGGTGTAGCTTGCGCGTGGGTTACGCACATACGCGTATAAACACTAACAAGCGTGACGGGCACGTAGTTTGTTCGAAGCCGCGGAAAACACGCGCCCTCACGAAAGATAATGGGCAGGGATCTTGAAACCTTCGCCGCGTGATAGGTGGCCCCAAGGCCTTTATGCTCGATGATAGAAGAGTAAATTTATTCATGGTGTATCGTAGGAATTTATGCGCTCGTGCGCGTGATGGTCATATTGATTTGGGCTAAAAAATCCGAGGTTTCTTTAGCTTCCAGAAGCTTGTGAATGAGGCAGAAAGTCGCCCAGGTTGTAAGTTCGAAAAATAGGTCGCTCGGAACTCAAGGTTGAGCGACGGTTGAATCCGAAATTAACACCTGGCCTGTCACCAGAAAGGAAAAGCTAAACATCGATTCGATCTCCTAGACAAAGTGCTTTTTCCCAGCCATTAATTTCCGGGGCCGTTACGATTCCGAGCGATCTCGAGCATAAAGCAAATAATTTGAGGGTGTGGCAAGGACAGCGGTGTATATTGACTTGTATATGACTCATGGTTTTTCGACGTTTGACAAATTTATTGCCAAGGATTCAAGATTTTCTCTTCAAAGTACCGAGAATGAGGCGCTCGAAGCTCACTATGTTTCGCGGAGGTTGAAAAATCACGCAGAGGTAATAAACTTGATCCATTATGACGTTTCATTCGCAACCGTTCGACGAGAAAATAAGCGAGCAAATCTAGCGGGCGATTATTTTTCAAGAGCGCAGACCCACGGACAACCGTCCGAGAATCATTTTTCATTGCGCCGGCAAAATCGCTCTCGTCGTCTCGCAACGTCTCGACTGCAGTGAGGGAACGT
>JABFQM010003896.1:0-10638 GCA_022816865.1 Zelostemma sp. ZL-2020
ACCGTGGCGTTTTGAAAAATATTCATTTGCCAAAAAGATACATGCATTTGTTTAAAGAATTTTTGACCTCCTTACTGAACAAATGCATGTATCTTTTCGGCAAATGAATATTTTCCAAAACGCCACGGTCAAGTTGTTGCAAATAGTCCTGTGAACAATATAAATAACCGAACATGCAAATTAACTAAGAAATAAACATTTTTCTTTTAAAAAACTGTTAAAATTTTCAATTGTTCGTCACGAGCATTTTTGTACAATTTTTTCACTCGCGTATTTTTTTTCATGAAGAAGAAGATATTGTTGAATAAATTATACTCACATATTAAATGTAATTAATTATGTTGCATTATAAATATTTTTTTCAATTCGCCCTTGCATTAAAGTATCGATCCACCTTAATAATTGATTCTTTTGAAATATTTTTGCGAATCGCATAAATTAAATAGGAAAAAAAGACAAAACATATCATCCATAGGTACATAATTATTTAGTCGAAATTTTCAACATTAATAATTTCGGAATACTATTCATACTATTTGAAAAAAAGTTCACTTTGTAGTATCTCACAAAGTGGCAATAATAAATTGTTAAAAATGCAATGCCATTACAAGCTGCATTAAGCGCAAACTAAGCACATCTAATTTTTCTCAGCTTTTGCAGCTCCAAGCGCGGCTTTTAAATAAAGTAAATTGTAAAGCGCGTTCTCAAAGTCTCCCATTAAAATAACCTGCTTAGCATGAAAAAGGAACGCAAAAAATGAACACGAGACTGAACATTTCGAAAGAGCGGCGCTTTCAACGCGCAGCAAATCTTACCATGTCACGAACTTATGATGCCAGTTGGGAACTCGACATTTCGAGCGTTGGATCGCGGTGAAAATTGGCAAGCGACGTTTCAAAGGCACATGAAATATTCAAACGAGCACTGTAAAATCGCAGATGAGCAATACAAGTGCTGAAAAGATTCCGAAGCTTCCAGCCATTAGTTGTGTGAACGAGCCGACCCACATTCCAAACGACTGCTGTAATTCCCCGGTAAAAGGAGCATCGCTGCCATGTCGGTTTAGACGACAAACCGCGTCTTTTGAAACGAGCCTCGTATTGGCACGCGGAAGTGCAGTCTCATATTCTCAGATAAAAGAGAAGCAAATCGGACTTGGTTTTCTGAAAGCGTCCTCGGTTTTTTGGGATAATACAACTCTTTAATCGTGGCGCTACAGTTTTTATAGCTCAAAACTCGCATTGAAAAATGACTTTTCATCATTCACGTAACTTCAAGAAGCTTAAAAAAAACTAGTTCATACGCGTCTCTTTCGAAGGACCAATTTACAGCGACGATTGCTTATTTTTCTGACAGCTAAATTCGCCGTGCACAGAAAACCGTAAGAATTGAAACGTTCCTCGATCGCGCTTCTCGTTTTATCCCCCGCAAAGCTGCCTTAAGGGAGGGTGAACCCAAGGATGTATGAGGGGAAGATCAGCGAGGTGCTGGGTATAATCCCTAAGACGAGCCGTATCCCAACCGAGTCTCTCGACGGCTGTTGCGAGGGCTTAGATGAGCCAGCTCGGCAGGCCGAAACGGCAATAGCGCCAAGTAGAAACTGGCAAGACCGTTATGCTATCGACCGACCCACGCAGATGGATGCGTCCGAGGGTCGACAAAACGTGCACATGTTCCAACCCTACCAGGACCTTGACACCCGTGCACACATGCGATACACATAAACATTGGTAAATGAACATTTCCTGGCCGATGGCGGGCTGTATACGTCAGCCGCCCCAAACATCGGAATGTTATATTACAAGTAAAAGGAGTTTATTGCGATCGGGTGAAGCGGAAAAATACTCGGGAAGCTGGCGCGCTACCTTCGTAATCCACTTGAAAAAAAGCTCTCTATTGTTTTTACGCTCGAAAAAAATTTCTTGCCGAAACAATGTTCTTCTCGCTCCAACTGCGAAGGCTCTAATTGCCCGATTTTAAGACAACGGAAGATTACGTACATAGTTGGTACTATTTCAATTAGAGTTTTTCTCGATGTAATTTTATTTTTCTCTATATCGATGCTGGAAAAAGTTTAATTACAATATGATCGCGAGGAATACGGTAAAATCGGGAGTGAAATGGTGGAAATATGAAGATACCAAAGTTTTAACGTATCGCGGGGAATTCTTGCTTTCGGTATTCACGCGAATGGCGCAGACAAGCCGTGCAAACCCTCGGGTGCGATATGGGGTTGGTTACTAGGCAAAGCAAGATGCATTCGACGACGAAACAAGAGAAGGCGAGAGCTCAAATTATGTGGGGTCGTTTTCAGAAGCTGCGGTGCTGCACGTCGGAATCGATTTCACTTGCCTCGACTTTTTCGAGAACTCCGATCGCTTTTGCAAAACAAGTAAATTTCTGTTAATCGCGAGACCAAATAAATTGCCGAACGCTTCGGTTTCTGTTTGTTTCTCGCCTCTTTTTCTCGCTTAAACGAGACTCTTTCTGCATTCAATGCGTGTTTCTTGTAAATTGCAGAGTGAGCGGAATCGGCGACACGCTTTATCGATCAAAAAACGCTTTCGTGCGAGCTGTAAATTTCCGTGAAAGTCGTGACCGGACGACTATTCATCTTTTTTACTTCCTTTGTTCCGGGGACTGATACACCCGAATGACATTATAATTTCACGACATTGAAAGCAGCAACATTTCTTTTGTGGGCTAAATTTAACGCGCATTGTTTTGATTTTGTCGAGTTTCATCGCGGGCATTCGTAGGATGAAAATGTTATCACGAGGGAATCGTAATTATGAGCTTTATGCAAATAATCGCTGTTGCATTCATTCGCTAATTGTAATATTTACCCTCTGATCAGACGGCGGAATGAACGCACTACGATAATGAGATATTATAAATTGAAAGTTTGATTCCAAAGTTATTTAAAAATGTATACCCGCATTGTAATTATATTTTTGTAATCAAAAAGTCTCCGTCTCTAAAATACATCGAGGTAATTGAAAAAGGATTAAAGTTTGACGGAAAATTTCATTTCTTGGCATAAACTACAATAAAAATATTGAAATTTCGTTTCCTGAAATTCCCACTTTTTGATTCACTCAAAAGCCCTTTGACGATTATTGTAGACGAGCATCGTCATTTCCGGTTTAAAAGGAACCCACGGTATCCTTCCATTGCCTTTTCACCGAGCAGAATTGCCGAAATACGCCCTTTGCAATCACGGAATCAATCGATTTCGATAGCTCATTCGCGCGAGTTCTCCATATATCGTCATTGGTATTATGGGAAATAATATGTAACATCCTTATAGAAAAGCCTTGGGCTCCAATCGACCCTGCTATTTCAGCGTGCTAATGACACCGTTCATTATGTATCGACTCTTGAACAGTTTCCTTCTGCTTCCATTAGCAGTGTAACTAATTAGACGGAAGGTTCAAGAAGGGACTCACTCAGCAACAAGCGAGAGTTTGGTGCGTGATTTCACGCATCACTTCTACCATGGAACTTCCCCGGCTATTATAAATTTGATGAAACTAAACCAATTAAGTTATCAGATAAAGTTTCGTCGCAATTAAAAGGAAAAAAACATGGAACTGTTCACTTTAAAAAAATTAATATATGACCATTGAAACATCATGAGCCGTTTGAATAAAACAGCGTGTTGGGAGGGTTGACGTGTAAAAAAGCATTGAAAAAGTCTCGTCCTGAAAACACTCCAGTCCAATTCAAGTCTTCAAAACTCGCATCCCCGGCTGGCGTATTATTACGGACGAACGCGAGCCGTGCAATTGCTGTCATCGCTGTCTGTGCAGCTGTCAATAAAACAGTCGGCGTCAATGAATCCATATAAATTCAAACGTTGCTGACAAAAAGTCTCCTCGATTTTGAATGTAAACTCCTGCCGATGTACATTTATTCGAGGCTTTATCCCACATTTGTTTCCATGAAACTGTCGTCGCGTAATGAATGGCCATTATTTTTTCTTTTCTAAATACTGTTTTGAAACCCGGTGAAAATGCGAGTTGCAGTTTCGGGTGGAAAATGCATGACTCTTTGTTTTTTCGACCGTCGATCAGAATCGTTCTCGGGCCTGTGCTCAACTTTTGGGATTGCCCTGCATAAATGATCGCTTCCGCGGTCTCTGAAACGTTTGACAAAGAGAGGATGAGGTCGCGGTTTCCCCGGGATTATTCCGAGGGTGAATTTCGCAGACTGTCGAGGTGACCTTAACCACGTCTTAATCCTCACTCGTGCTTTGTAAGCGAAATGACAGCGTATACCAGCGTATTGATTTCCGGCGCTTTCGATTCATCTCGCGCTACAATGGACGTAATCCGCATTTGCAACGAACATTACAACTTGCCTTTTCTATTCAACATTTTCTTCGCGAAGAAAAAGATTGAATATTCCACGCGTTTCAATAAATATTTGATGTCGTCGTCGCGATGAGAAAAGTTTGGGCGTTTCGATGAGAAATACATCGCGTATTATTCCTCGGGAAACAAATGCGAGGAGCATTGTGAAGACGCGATCACTTCGCTACGCTTCCACGGGTTTGAAAAGGGATATGATTTTCAATACCGTTCTGGCGTCAGGTTTTCTCGCTGTCACGGGATTTTTTCTTTCTTTCAGCCGTCTCGAAAAATTTCATCGCGTATTTTCTACTCAAACTAGACTCGGGCAGAAGAAATCTCTTCCCTCGTGCGGACTTTTCTTTAAGGAACAAAGAAAAGCCAAGAAAATGCATAATATCAACTGAAATTTTACATCTCAAACCAATTGCGTTGTTCGTAAAACCGATGACATCATTAACATTTCCCCTTAATCTTCTTCCGAGATTCTGGCTCATGCAGAGTAAATCGTCGCGCACTTTTATGGTGTATAGAGACTACCTCTGGTTAACCGTCGAGCTTTCTACGCTCGTTCCGCGAGCCTCAAAGCTTTTGTTCCCTCTCAACACCGCAGCTTTTATGCGATCTGCACTACAGCGAGCATCAGTAGTTTGCCGTAATTTACTTTGCTTTTAAGGCTGAAAGAGGTCTGCTTGCCGAGCTACGCGTGTCCCTCGGAACGCACGTGGCCAGAATGTGTTAACAGTACCTTTCGCTGTGATTCCTGACCGATCAATCTCCAAATGGAGCCGTATTTACACTACCTCCACTTTGTTCCAACAAAAGAATTCGTTCGCTTTCACATTTCGAGCGCAGCGAAGATATCAACACTTAAAAATCTTCCCTAACGTGATTAAAGGAGGCGTGACTTCTCAATAATTTTCTCGCTCTGCGAAAAGGACGAAGCGAGAATCGGAAAAGGACACCCTTACCGCGATTTCCCTGCAGGTTTCCGGTAGTATTTTTTGAACAAATAATCTCAATAACACTACCCCATGTAATTTTTTCGTTAAATAATTAATGTACTTTTTTACTTTTTACTTTTTTTAGTCACGCCTCCCTTAAACGCTGGTAATTTTGTTGTACCTAAATAAAGTAGGAGGGTTAATGTTCGGATGATTTACTCTGCGATTCTTTGGACTCGTGAAACGCATTTGACTTAAATGACAAATTTTTCCTTCCGCAGACCAGACTGACGAGGAGGTATCGAATAAAGGCAGGGGTGCCAACCCTGATATTGTTGGAGGGTTGTAACGGCTCGGTCGTGACCAGAGGAGGCGTAGAGCGAACCCTCGCAGACCCCGGTGGGGCCAACTTCCCTTGGAAACCGCCTCATCCAAAAGCCACCCTCGAGGACGGGCCTCTTTTGCCTTGTGACGCTCGAGGCAGCAACGAGCCCATGCTGCACGAGGAACTGCGACACTGCTTCAAGGGGGTGTACTTTAGCGCTCACTGGGTAAATATTGTTTCCTATCATTTGAATTTTACCGCCTGACTCCATTTGCAAATCGTTTCCCTGTTTACCGCTGATTCTCGATGTTTCTGCATCGAAAATCGAGACGAGAACGTGGAGAAGAGGTCGATTTTTTTGTAGAACGAAGTCGGGGTTTAGATAAGTGTTTAACTGAACATTTCTTCGATGAAACTGCATTGGTTTTGTGTGCTTATTTTATTGCATCCGGAGTACAAAATCATTCAAATAAATTGTTATTCCTATTTTTCTTTCGCGATTTACAACCATGTCCAAAATACAATGTTATATACTTTTATTGAATTACAATTTTCTGCGAAAATTGTACAGAATAAAAGCACGATAATATAACTTCGGAACATTTTTTATCCCTTATGGATATGTACTCGAGTTAAGAAAAAAGTGGACATTCAAGCGAGTCCCCGATCACATAAATCAAACGGCGAAATAAAATATTAAAGTCGTCTGTAAATCAGTCAGCCGCACCCCACAATTTTTCGATTATTCCCCTCGGCTGCGTTCGAGGAAAAGCATCGGGGATATCCCAAGGGCGAGCTCGCACCTCCCTCGAAAACCCGGATTCAGCGTCCAATTAGTCGAAGAAACCGACATTGGACGTTGAAGAAAATTAACAGCATCGCATAGCTGAAGCTCCGTTTGAATGGCGCACTCAGGACTCCATAGATTATTATATCCCCGGCAGGAATCCGCGGGGAAAAGCTGGCTCGATCGTAAATTTTTTCCCCGTCGTATGTACTCTCGCGTTTACTTGAGATAACACTCCGGTCTCCCTCGTTGCTGAGTTTTACTTTTACGAGTAGCATTACCCGAAATTTGCATGCAAACGTCAACCCTAATGGAGAAAAACATTCTTGCGAATAATTGAATCAGCATAAAAAATGCGGTGCAGACCGTTTTTTTCTTTGTTCGGGAACGAAACGCATTTCTCTGAATTATGCGAGACGGGAAACAATTTCGTTCTGAATTCTCATGCTCGTGACGAGGAACAAGAACGATATATTGGATTGTCTGAACCGCTTTCGGGTCGCGTGTTTCGAATTTCTAACGATTCTCCAGCGGAAATACACGGCATCGGCGTTCTTTTCAACAATGCGCTTGCGGTTGCGAACGTGCTTATGAAGACGTTACACGGAGTAACTCGTGGGCACGTGCAGGCTGCTCGTTACTCCTCGGGTTCTTCTAAAAATAAATACCCTCGAATTCAACTCCGCCGGGCGATATCATTTGTCCTAATAATTCCATTACGGATCAATCGATCGATCAATTCTTTAAGGTGGATCGATACTTTAAGGGGTTACATGCAGTTGTAGTGAGCCAAAATTCAAGAATTTTTTTTTATACTTGAAATTCATATTTTAATACAAAACGAAATGTCATTTGATAGTACAAGTATCGAACTACTTATTTCAATTTTTTGTTAAAATAGATTCAAAAAAGGGCGAGATACAGCAAATCTCCGAAATTTTTTTTTTTTTCGGTGCACACGATAACTTGAGATCTTCTCATCTGAAAAATACGAGTAAAAGGATTCTGTTAGTAGACACCAACATCTGCTGAATGAACAAAGGATTTTTTTTAATTCCAATGTTTACGAAAATGGGAGTGGAAAAACTGAAGTCACTTTTTTTGCTTCTCAAAATTCTTGTTTTTTCTTCATGAAATCAAAAGTTTTTATCGGAAAAAAAATGCTTCGTTCATTTAGCAGATGTTGATGTCTACTAACAGAATCCTTTTACTCATATTTTTCTCAAGTTATCGTGTGCACCAAAAAACAAACAAAATTTCGGAGATTTGCTGTATCTCGCCCTTTTTTCAATCTATTTCAACAAGAAAATTAAAATGTGTAGTTCGATACTTGTAGCTATTATTTGGCATTTCGTTTGGTATTCAAATATGCATTTCAGGCACAAAAAAAAATTCTTGAATTTGGCCTACTACAACTGTATGTAACCCCTTAATTTCAAAAACTACAATTACGGAGTCAATTTGTTCTTTCGCCCAAACCCTCAGAATTTGTATCATTGCAAAAACCGATAATAAGTATAAAAAAGACTATAAAAAAGTTTGGACTATTGCGCGAGTCGCAAAAAGACTATACTGTAGATAGCGTTAAATATATAAATATAATTTTTCGAGAGAGAATAATAATCTTCCGTTGAAGTGAGCGTTGAGTTGGCTACCACACGATTCTTGTTAATTAGCGATCCAATTATACCAATCACGAGAACTTGGGTCGTTCATTATTATATCATTGTTACACTGAGATACATTGTTATTAATCTCAACACGGATGGAATTGATAAGAGTACGTTGAGCGATTGATACTTGAAATGAGAGAAGTCGATAAAACGGTGATAATCGAGCTAATGGAAATACGAATTATCGAGCATTGTGCACCGAGACGAACATTTCCAGTCGAGTTCGCGATAGACAAAACGATGATCTTCGTAACCATTGTTTTATTCAGCTTCCGCACAAACGCGCTCTTCGTTTTTTCAGCGTTTCATTGTTCCATGTTCGAGTCGGTGTCAATTTCAACTTCGCGCGAATCTGGAAACCGCGAGCATTGTGCAAATTTCTGAATTACTACTTGCTTGTTCTCTTCCCGTCGTAATTTTCATATGCTGCAAACAGGGAACATTTTTTTCCGGTCTTCAGTTTTCCTTTTTTCAGGAAACACATACGTTGAAAGTTGATTTTAAAAAAGGAAATTAAGGTTTTTGTACATGAAATCAATACGTTTTACCACATGAAAATAATTTTTTAAGCTTGGTTTATTTTATAATTCGTTATAAAAATTGGCAGCATTTCTTTACTAATAAAACTTTTCTACTTTGAATTAAAATGAATGAAATTTGGTGAAGAAAAAGAGCGAAAACTGGTCCTTGGTCGCAAAATACAAGAAAGCAATTCAGACATTTGCAGAAAGCGTTTTCGCTGGTATAGCGAGTGCATTTAATGTGGACTGACGAGTGCATATTGCATACATACATCGAGACGATGAATCCGGAAAATGTGCGCGCTAAGAATAAGAAAGAATGCTATTTTCATGAGTACTTAAACATACGTAAATCGTCGAAAAATAAGTGTTGTCGCATTAAGTGTTCCAGTAATGATAAAACTAGTCGTAGACGAGATGTTTTCGAATTTTATTTTGCCTTGGAATAAAATTTGCGTTCGCGCTTCCAAGCCGGGATGACAACTTTTTTATCGAACCATTTTCAAATCATCACTTACCCCGATTTTCGAGAACGTTGTACGGCGTGAAATCACAAGGTGCCGGCCAAATTCTCTCTGCAATAAAAAACAATTTAGTTAGTAAAAGCGAACAATTTGCCGTCGATCCCTAACTAAAAATAGCTGAAAAACATCGCCCATTTATTTCGAATCGTGATGTATAAAATTTGAACGTTACCCGAGTCTTTGATATGCATGACACTGAAGAAAGGTAATTTTTATACGCTGCTACGCCCCGGATTGACTAAAAAATCACGCGAAGAAATCGTCCTTAAAGTTTAACGTTAGGGAACACTTTCAAGATGTAGGTAGACTACTCGATTTTCGATTGTAAAAAAGAATTAATAGCGATCGCCCGGAAAAGCCGCGGGGGAGATCGGGAACGGCCCGACCAAACCTTAAACGGCGATTTGTTTGCGTGTAAATGTACTTTTGCGTTTGGTCTAGCGAGCCCGATCATCCCCGGGACGTAAATGTACTTGCTTGAACTACGTTTTAGACACAATTCCAACGAATTCCAAGTATACTTCGCATACATCACGAGTGTAAAGTTTGAATTATGAATTGCTCGTAGGACAGACTTTACCGTGTATACAAACTGCCTCAGCTGACTTTACAAACTTCGCATTTTCAGTTTTAGTATGTACATTGAAATCTCGCGTATACATTTCATGTACTCCACTTAACGACATGTGTTTCTTTTATATACATAAATATATATACTGTAAATATTCAGAAATAAATAATCATTTTTATTCACGCCTGCTGTTTTCTTACTTCCCAATCAAATGCGCATTCGTTCTCAATTCTAAACCCCCCCCCCCCCTTAATTTGCACCAAATAATTAACCGAAATTGCTCTACTTTTGCCGTTACTCACCATTGTAGAATCTCGCGACTGGGACTCGGAAATACCGCGTCATGTGCTCCCTAATGTCCGCAAGAATCGGTGTCCCGGAGTTTTTCAACAAAAACTGCAGCACCGTACTTTCAGGAAGTAACAGCGGTACTTGTTTATCCAAGTTTGTCAGCAATTCCGAAGTCATTTGAGGATGCTGAAATTGATTTATAGATTCCGTTGGGCGCGAAGAAAAAAGAAACGGAGACGATGATTTACCGCGGAGTGATCTATGTTGTCCATCAAAAACTCGCTCAGCTTATAAATTTTCTTCACGCAAGAAGTGATTTGTGCTTCGATGTCGTCTAACGAGGAGAACTCCAAATTTTCCCTTAAAGCTTTGGATTTCGCAAAAGCTGCATACCAATTATGAAAGTAGGTCTACAAAATTGAAATGACAATGTCAAATCTCGTTTTTGACGATTTTTTTGGAGGTAAATCAGTTTTCCGGATGTTGGGATTTTGAAAAAAATTAACCCTTTAACGCACAAAACTATAGGGGTCTTTTAAATTGATCAACAATGTTATTGAAAATTTATTTAGGCACTTTTCATTATAAATGTACCATTTTTAAAACTTTTATAAAAAATTTATTTTTTACATTTTTTAAATAAATAAACA
>JABFQM010003897.1:0-10638 GCA_022816865.1 Zelostemma sp. ZL-2020
GCTGCAACTGACGCTGTATCTTCTCGACAAAATACGACGGTTCAGACTCTCGAAAGAGGTCCGTTTTTGTGATGTTTCTTGGAATATTTGTAATTGAAAGTTATCTGTTGGAAAAACATCGTTGCATAGCAAATGAAAAGGAAATGGTTTGGATGTATTGGATTAATTGGAATGTGAATGATTTTTAGGGCAAAAGCAAGACTGATAAGAATCGTTTGCGAGTCGAGGAAGCTTTTCTGAAAACCACGCATGCAGCGCGCGCCGAAGCGGCTGCGCAGCGCAAAGAAGAGCGTAGAAGAGTAGAGAAGGAACGGATTCTTCAGGAAGAGGATCCGGACAAGCAGAGAAAATGGGAGGAGAAGGAACAGCGCCGATTAGCGAAAAAGCGAGCGCCGAAAATGAAGCAGTTGAAGGTGAAAGATCTGTTTTTCTGGGCTTTCTCGCGTTATTGATTACATTCCAATTTTTAATGGATTTTATTGTTCTTTTCAGGTAAAAGCTTTGTGACCTGGTATTCCGAGCAATGATACGACTTTTTTAGTACACCTGATGACGTATATGTGATTATTGACAACACCTCTTTCAATCGCGAATTTAATCAAATGAACAAATTTGATATTTTACAAAACTAGGTTGAATCATAGCTTGTGAATTCATGATACAATCTTTCTTCTTCCGATTTTGCGACAGCAAGATAATTTTTAATTTCTCAAATTTATTAGGTGCAATAAGCAGTGCGGAAATCTACGTATAAAGTAAAATAGTCACCGTTGCTACCTTCCGATATTGTTTTTAGTACTGAAGAATATATCCAGTGAAAGTGATTTTTACGAGTTTTACGAAAAGTTTACAAGATTCTTAGGATGGTGTTATTTCATTGGTAATCATGAAATCAGAGATTTTGTGCAAGAGTTTATGTTGTAAAATATCGATAATTGGAACGTGGTTCTGACATATAATTCTCGAAAGTGAAGCGAAAGTCAATTTTGTAAAATGTAATAAATTATATCGAGCCATGCAAAGCTGCCGAATACTGAAAATAGAAAATAATGTAAACTTGTACTCCTAATAGAGTAATTAAGCACAGTTTCAAGGCGAACGTACTGTATGTAAAGTAATTTTATTTTGTACATTATATGTTATATAGTTTATCGAAAGGCTGCCAATTTACAGTAAAATTAAAAGCAATTGAAATGAACTCATAATACTGTAAAAGTGATAAATGCGTACATTCGAACTTCAAATCATGCAACTCATTTCGTTTATAGTACGTCATTCTCGATGTGTACAGAAACACGAATTTTACTAAAACGATCCTTTGTATACAATCATTTGTTTCTTTCAAATACACTATTTGAAATCGACGTTGCCTTCATTCTTTCTGGCGAAATTAAATTACAAAAATTGTTCAATACTTCGTTGATCTTTGCAATCCCAAAAGCGTCGCGTTGCGTTGTATCACAGTTTTCGGAAACTCAAAATTGTTGTTCGAAATGTAATCAGAAATGACAATATTCATTCCACCGGAGCCAGGGCAATTTTCTTTTATCCACGGCAAAGCCACGTGCTGACACCGAGTGCACAAATCTCGATGTAAATTCCCGTAAATGTGTCGTATCACGTAAAACGTGTCGGGAGTAAGAAGACATTGAGATACAAAGCCGGCGTTTTGCGATCTTTCTTTAAGCGTGAGGTCCAAAAATTCGACTAGTTGCTCGACGTTGACCTGTAACGTTAATTTTGTAAACGAATGAAGAATGCTAAAATTATAAGAATTCAGGGATGATAACGAAGGATGTAATCAATGTCACGAACCGTATTGGGCCACGGCGTGGGCCACAATCCGCTGGGCCATAAACAAGGTTCATTTTTAGCCACAATATTCCTGTAAACAATGGCAACGTTGTACTTTTCCAAACCGAGCCAATTCAAAGTGACGCGATAAAGTTCGTTAAACGCCGGGCAGATTTTTCGCTGAAAAATGCGCTTGATTTTGTCGACGAGTTTGCGGTGGTGAGCGTCGGCGAAGGAATAAAAGTGCTGGAAGTCGAGGATGACGAATTCGTTGGGATGATTCGAGAGCCAGTCGCTGATTTCTTGTAAGGGCTCGTCAACTTCGCAACCGTACAATCTGATTGGATGACATTTTATTATTTTAAGTAGTCCGGAAAACATATTTATAATGCGACATAATTTCATTGAATAATTTATTAAACAATATTGTTCAACGGTCAAGTTGTTGCAAATTGTCCCGTGAAGAATATAAATAAACAAAAGTGCGAATTAGCTGAGAAATGAAATTTTTTCACGGGAAAAACTAAACATTTTCAGTTTTTCGTTGCGGGCACTTTTTTATCATTTTTTCGTGAAGAAGATATTGTTTGATAAATTATATTGCGATATGAATATTTTTTCTTATTCACTCTGGCGTTTGTCCTTTTAATTTCGTAATAATTTCATGTTTTTTTACCCGTGGACGAAGTAGATTTCGTCAGTGTTGGGTTTTCCGGCGAGTCGCAAATCCAGGTATCGAATTCCGCCGTTCAGTTGCTGTTTTACTGTATCGCACTGGGTCACTGACCAATTAAAGATTACGGGTTTTGCGAGCAAACCCAGGTAGCGCCCAAGGAATTGAATCCAAGAAGATTCGTCGGGCCCAACGTCGTTGAAGCGCTTAATCGTGTACGTCATCGAGTCGTGGGAACCTGCTCAAGTTTCTGGTTTTATAATAATCCGTTGACTTTTTTTGCCGACTAAGTTTCAAAAACGTGATTTTATTTTGACGCGACCGCGATGGACAAAATTGGAAATTGTTTTCGAATCGTTTGATTCATAGATTTCCTTGATAAAACGAAGATTTAATCGCGATTGAAACTCCATGTTTTTCAAACTTACCGGGTATCGCGAGTTGAATTATGGGTATAGATTTCAAAGGTACCGGAAGTCGAGTCATCCAATACTCGAGATCACCGTGTAATATTGGTTCGTCGTTTGACTTTGTCAAAGCTTCCATCGCCCCGAAATATTTTTGTCACGCGGGAACAAATGTTTCTACAGAGCAAATGTGGTGCTGATACTACTACACTTTTCTTGTACGTCGGTAATTCCTTGTTAGGTATATGAGGAACGTTTTCTATGAAACACTTTCTCACGTTGCTCCCTCCCGCGGCCTTGGCATCGCAGTCGCACGCGACCGACGTCGCGATGCTTTTGTCCAATTACATCGAACGTTCCCAGGATTTACACAAAGCGATTTGAATATGTATGTAACGAGATTTTGCGATTGCAACGTTATGATTGTTCTATTTTTACAATTCGCTGGAAATAGATATCACGCATTATTCTGCATTTTTTGTTGCGAAACAGGCTTTGCATTGAGCGCAGCAGTAGCAGCGCGGGAATTTTTCGTCGAGTTTGAATTTGTAGAGAAAAGTTTTTTATAGAATGAGATAATTGTTTCAATTATCTTACACTTTTTCTATCCCTTACATTAATTTGAGGAATTAATCCATGAATTGGAAATTACTTTTGATTATGAATATTTCGTATTGATAACAACAATATTGACAACTAGAAAGATATATGGAGGCTGGCTAAAATACTTGTATACGTGTTACGATGTTACGAGGATCTGCAAGATCTAGATGCATTTATTCGCAGTGTCATAACGAAATAAGAAAACTGAGAGACAATTTGTTTGGAGGTTATTCCATTTTATTCAGAACTGTTGATTAATCTCATGGAAAATGTAAATTTATAACTATTCATGAAATATTCGTTCATGAAATACTCTTAGTTTAGTATACCCTAAAGGGAGATTTTAAATACGACTGAATATTTGAACTTCAGGTACGAAACGAACAAGTTACAATCCAAGACGATGATTTTCATGTATGCTACAAAACAAGTAAAGGTACGATTGGAAAAGCACAGTTAAACACTCCAAAGCAAGCGTCAAAGTACTTGTTAGCGATTCCAAAATGACATTCGCTATGCTACTTCACCTTTCGGAATGACACAGTATTATTACTGAACGCCGTCTTCGATTTTTCGGAATGTCAAATATATCCCGTTTTTTGGCGTCATGAAAAGGTGAACTGGGCTTAAGGTGTAGGGAATCTCGGTCTTTTCACAGACATCGACCTTGTAATTAAGAAGCATTTTGATGAGGCCGATCTTGGTCTGGTAAATAGCGAATCTCGCGCCTGGAAATTGGACATGAGTTATTCATCTTCGATTTTGTGGATCAATTTGATGGATTCCATTTTTCTACCGATACAGTTCCGTGGACCATCTCCAAAGGGTAGGTAACTCATGGGATGCCTATTCTTCACGTGTTCTTCATTAAATCTCTCCGGATCAAAAACATCAGGGTTCGGCCAGATATCAGAGTCATGATGAAGGCCGAGAACCTACATCAAACGATAAGAAACAATTATGGATCTTAGTTTTTTGAACCCGGAAGTACTTACCGAAATGGTGACAGCCTGTCCTTTCGGCACGTTGATCTTCGTTCCAGAAAAAGTGTACGGTTCAGAGGATTTTCTGCGCATCGAAGGAATTGCTGGATATTTTCTTAAAGTTTCTGCGAAATGAAAAGGATCCGTCATTTATGAGACTAGAAAACGAACGTTTGAATACGTACCTTGAAAAATCTTGTGCAAGTAATTCATCGTTTTAATGCTATCGTACTTCAAAAGCCCGTCATTTTTGTTTAACTCTTCCTTGATTTCCTGACGAACTTTGTCTTGTATGGAGTGATTCTGCGCCAATTCATAGAGAGCGTTGCTTATCGTCGTTGACGTGGTCTCGAATCCGGCTACGTAGAAAACTGCACTTTGGGCAGCGATGAGGGCGTCGGTTAGCTCTGAAATTTATAAATTTTAAACAAAACTGGATTGTTTATCGATGCAATGAGTTCGTCAGATACTCACCGATATCTCCGACTTTATCAGGATTGTTTTTAATATCTCGCAGCAAATCAACGAAGTCGTTTCGCCTTTCATTGTTTTTCTCTCGCGAATCCATCGTTTGCTTGATGAAGTTTGTGAAAAATTCCGTTATCTCGGCATCGTAAAAGACCGGACCCAACATATCGTAGAGCCAGGGAATGAACTCCTTTATCCCGTGTTTCAGTGTCTTCCACCAATCCATCTCAAAAACTTTTCTTCCTATCCTGCGGAACTCGCTATTATCCTCGGAAATGGCATTCATTTCCAAACCAAACGCGCAAGAACCGATAACGTCCGTAGTAAAACGCGCCGTTAGCTCGCGGATTTCGACGGGCTCGCCTTTTTCCGCAATTTTCTGCATGTAGTTCTCGAAGTGATCGCCGCACTCGAGCAGTAAATAGAACATCGTTCTTATTTTCCCGGAGGAAAATGTAGGAGTCAACTTTTTTCTCAGCGCTCGCCATCGCACAGGATCCAGAACCACGAGATGTTGCGACAGAGGTTCAACCTTCTCGTGAATTTTTATCCCGCGATCAGGAAATATCGAGAAATCCTTTATCAACACGTCCTTGATCAAATCAGGGTCCTTCACAAGGAGCACCGGCTTTTTTCCGATGTAAAAACCGACCACGGGTTCGTTTTTGTAGTCTACGTAGAATCGTTTTAAGAGCTGATAAGCCGATGTACGATTCAGCATCACGTCTTTAAAGTTACCGAATATGAAAGCTTGGGGGGGACTGGGGACTCCAAGTTTCTCCCAAAAGTCGGACTTTGAAAAGAAGTAGTTGAAGATTGCAAGAAGCGTGACGGTGACAATGCCTAGAATTGCGATCAACCCGATCTCCATTGTTCTGTCAGAGTTCTGGAAAAATTGGAAAAGAAAAATCAATTTTGAATACAACACTAGAATCCGTACGTTTTTGGGGCAGGACATTTTTTTTCGCATAAGGTAAATGTCCCAGAAATGGACCAGGCCGTGATAGAAATACAAAGAACGTGATAATTATTAACTTTCTCCACAAAAAAACGTCTCGTTTTAGACAACACTCGTACTTAAAAATAATTTTCAATCTCAATCGTAATCACGTTTTTCCCAGTCATGCCCATTACTGGGACATCCGTGCTTTTCATATTGTTCAAAATTTGAAACTTCTAGTCATGGTCAATTTTGATAAAGATTATTTGTACTAGTAATTAGTTTCGAGTTTATTTCTCATGATAGTTTAACTAATTCAGACAAGGGAGGTTATTCATAAGTCTTTGTTTTTTATTTGGTCTCATTCCAATTTCAAAGTCAAGGCTAAGATAGATAACATCCGAAAATAACATTCGAAGATTGATTAAATTTCAAAACTTCATTTTCGCTGTAATCTTTCGTAAACATAACTTCCAATACATCTTCCATGAACAAAAATTATTCAACACTCCTTAGCGATGTATTAGGACGATCTGTGACCCGCTTTTCCTTGAGTACCTGTCCCGGAGTGCTGAGGGAGAAGTGACATGGCAAGCGGGAACTCTAGAGCACGATATTTGGAGAAATCCATGAACCAAGGTACGCGAACGTGAGGGAAACACGGGGGCAAGGGCACAGAGACATGTACGTACGTATGACTCACTTTACCTCCTTTTTTAATTGAGGAACCGCACTGGAGTGAGCTAAAGTTGCCTTCCAACTTCGGGCCCTGGAGAGCCGACTCGAGGTTTACAAAGTTCAGAGGAAGTCGACCAGGTTAGGGAAGATTCGGGACTGGGCCACAAATAAACTGAACAGGGAAGACTATGAGAGGTTTCGAAAAATACGTCTGAAAGCTACTATTCGCTTTTGGATAGAAGACGCAGAGCCCAAGCGATGACCGTCATATATACCCTCGCTTTGGACTGGATGAAAAGGGCATGCGCGCATCGGTTTTACCTGCGCGGAAGCCTGGTGATGAGGGAAATCTCAACTAGCACTTGATTTCAAAATTACTCTAGCTATTAATAAAAATGATTTATTATCGAAAATTGTTTTCTCTTTCCTTGTTTTAATATAAGAGTGGTTTAGAGAAGTTTTCAGAGGGAATGGATTGAGTTGAATGTTGAAACTTAAACAATTAATTTGAACAAATTGTTCTACAAAAAGAGAGATTTACATTGTTTTATGATTTGCACCATGATTTCCTCAATTTTAGCTGTTTATTGGGGTGTATTACGAAATTTGTTTATAGTTCTTATAAATAACTAATTTTAAAGCATTTTTTCTTGGTTTTTTGTAAAAAATGCCAGATTGATTGGAATGTTACTCAGTTTTGATGTTAAAAACACTCATAGTAATTCAACCTCCGGATTCCATAAAGGCTCATAAGCCATTCTTTCACAAATCAGACACCTAAATAAACAACTCATTTTTGAATCGATCGAAAACTTTCCATAGGTACAAAACATGAAATGAGCCGACATGCATTACGGCCTTTTTTTCTCATGATACCTATATTCTTTGAATTACAAGAATTGTAAATTTTGATAAACCAACGATCACGCTGTTGTATAATCCTCTGTATCTCCGGTTCCAATCGTCGAAGACAATGCTTAAATGTCTTGTTTTGAAGATTTCGAATAATCGCACGCAAACATTTGTTTTATCATAATAGATGGAAATTCGGTTCAAAAACCAAAAAAATTAAAACGTTTGAAGTCAATTATGACGCTGGTCCCATGCGTTCAAAAACATGAAAAAATACCATCGTGTTCCCCGTAAAATTTCCTAAAAAACGCATATTTCAAACAATGGAGACTTTATGGACGCTGTTTCTGATAAATAATAAGTACAGTGCAACGGCGGCGGTGCGGCGACAGCAAGTCAAGACGCGAAAATACCGGAATAAGACGACGAAAATAGCAATAGAGTTTGGAATGTAAAAATAATTGACATTTAGTAGGTTTTTGAAGACTTTGTCATTGGTCGCTGCGTTCTGCTCATAGCTGCTGTTTCTATGTATAATTTGATGTTTTGAAGTAGCTGATTTCGCATTACGAATTGTACTTCATGTTTGTAATAGATGAAGTTGACAAAAATCCAAAAATGGTCCATTCAATTGTGCGTATAGTGCTAACAAGCGCCGGCGAGCCGACGTGCGACGAAATTTAATCTAAGCATCGCAGTGAACCTTGCCAGTTTTTTCCTTTTTCCCATCAGGAGCCAGTTGAGGATAGTTCATCCAGGCCCTCGACGGGAGTGTAATGCTCGATAACGTGTGGGCCCAGTTAGGAGTATCACGCCAGGCCCTACTCGAGATTATCCGACCCCAGCCCTAGTCTGGGTTGTCCTGCCAAATCCTAGCTAGAGTTTTCCTTTTTGATAATAAGTTAGGTAAAATGTGCACACACATTCATGATTTATTGTGACGGTTGAATTAAAAAAAATCATTACAGATCATATGTCTTAATACAAGTAATAATATGAAATTATTTGAATAATTGCATCAAAACTTTTATGACCTATTTTCTATTTGTTCGATTTCCGTTCCAATCTTTGGGACAGAAACCGCCGTGCCAAGCAGCTTTCCAAAATCAACTTAAGTTATCCCCCCTCCTGCTTCTGGAGACTTATCCTTAATTAACTCTAGACTGCATTTTGCGCAAATTCATGGAGAGCGTTGCTTATTGTCAGTGACGAGGTCTCGAATCCGGCTAGGGAAAAAATGAACCTCTGGGCAGCGATGAGGGCATTGGTCTGCTCTGGAATTTATTCATGCCAATAACAAAAAACTGTTTACTGCAAGATGCATTAATTCGCTGTGTCATAACGAAAAGTAAGCGAACTGCGAGACAATTTGTTTGGAGGTAACTCCAATTTCTTTACGGGTGTCTATTTATCTTATTAATAATGTATATTTATAACTATTCACGAAATACTCGTTAACTCTACTCTTCACTCCAATAAATAGATTCCATATGCGACTGAATATTTAAACTTCAGGTACGAAACGAAACTCGGGTCGTTTCGTACGGTTCGGGATTGGATTGGGGATGAACTGAACGCGGAAGACTATGAGAGCTTTGGGACAACACTTCTGAGCAATACGAGTGCTTCCGGATAGAAAGCCGTTCGCCGACACGACACGCCGCCGTGACGACAATAATTCAATGTAGAAGTGCATCATAAATGTCCTCTCATTATTAATGAAAATTCTTTAGTATCGAAAATGGTTTTGGTTTCCTTTATATTAATATAAGAGTGGTACAGAAGAGTTTTCAGAGGGAATTGATTTTATTAAATTTTTAAACTTGAACAATGTTCGGCAAAGAGAGATCTACATTGTTTCATGTTTTGCGCCACGAGTTTTTACAATTTAGTTGTTTTTTACCTAACAAGTAATAGTACGATTCGAAAAGCATAGTTAAACACTTCAAAACAAGCGTCAAAGTACTTCTAGCGATTCCAAAGAAACATTCGCTATGCTACTTCACCTGCCAGAATGATACAGCATAACTACTAAACTCCGTCTTCGATTTTTCGGAATGTCAAATATATCCCGTTTTTTGGCGTCAGCAGACGGTGAACATGGCTCAAGGTGTAGGGAATCTCGGTTCTTCCACAGACATCGACCTTGTAATTTAGAAGCATTTTGATAAGGCCGATCTTGGTCTGGTAAACAGCAAATCTCGCACCTGGAAATTGGACATGACTTATTCATCTTCGATCTTGTGAATCAATTTATTGGATTCCATTTTTCTACCAATACAGTTCCGTGGACCATCACCAAAGGGTAGATAACTCATGGGGTGCCTATTTTTCACGTTTTCTTCATTAAATCTTTCCGGATCAAAAACATCAGGGTTCGGCCAGATATCAGGGTCATGGTGAAGGCCGAGAACCTACATCAAACAATAAAAAAACAATTATGGATCTAAGTTTATTGAACCCGGAAGTACTCACCGAAATGACGACAGCCTGTCCTTTGGGCACGGTGATCTTCGTTCCAGAAAAGGTGTACGGTTCAGAAGATATTCTGAGCAACGAAGGAGCTGCTGGATATTTTCTTAAAGTTTCTGCGTAATGGAAAGGATCTGTTATTAATAAACCTAGAAAAAAAACATTTGAATACGTACCCTGAAAAATCTTGTGCAAGTAACTCATCGTTTTAATGCTATCGTACTTTAAAAGGCCGTCATTATTGTTTAACTCTTCCTTGATTTCCTGCCGAACTTTGTCTTGTATTAAGTGATTCTGCGCCAATTCATAGAGAGCGTTGCTCATTGTTGTTGACGTGGTCTCGAATCCGGCTACGAAAAAAACATAACTTTGGGCAGCGATGAGGGCTTCGGTGAGCTCTGAAATTTATTCATTTTAAACAAAACTGAATGGTTTATTAATGCAATGAGTTCGTCAGATACTCACCGATATCTCCAACTCCATCAGGATTGTCTTTGATATCTCGCAGCGAATCAACGAAGTCGTTTCGCCTTTCATTGTTTCTCTCCCGCGAATCCATCGCTTGCTTGATGAAGTTTGTGAAAAATTCCGTTATCTCGGCATCGTAAAAGACCGGACCCGACATAGCGTAGAGCCAGGGAATGAACTCCTTTATCCCGTTTCTCAGTGTCTTCCACCAATCTATCTCAAAAACTTTTTTTCCCATCCTGCGGAACTCGCTATTATTGTCGGAAATGGCATTCATTTCCAAACCAAACGCGCAAGAAC
>JABFQM010003898.1:0-10636 GCA_022816865.1 Zelostemma sp. ZL-2020
AATTGGCTACTGTAACTTTGTGTATAGTCACTGTAACCAGAAATCTGGTCGCAGCAACTAGAAAATGTAGTTTCCAGTACATGAAATGACGAACTTGATTTTTTAGTCACTCTCACTAGGTACCATTTCTCTCAGTGTAAGGTTACCGGAGATAACGATACAGGAAAATTCTCGAGTTTGTAACGAGTAATAACGTACCATCGCGAGCGATTCATTCTATGTTTTTTTCTGATATTCGGGTACGTTTTGGACTTCGTCATTGAGAATAGCCACCGCATGAATGGATTGATTAAAAAAATCGTAGTGGTAGACAAGAGAATCGAACTTTTCATTGGTTTCCTTGACTTGATTACTCAAAAAGTCGGTTTGGTTTATGGGAGATCCAACCTGTTATAATTAGATGATTGTGAATTGATTTTCATATAAATTCGAGGTGATTAATTAGTGAGTCTCCGTTTTGTACTTAAAGCCAAGCCTAAAACAGCGCAGATAATCACGAGAACTTTCGCCATTGTTGCTCGATAAAGATTCAACGTTTGATGAATTTTGTCCGAATGCAGGAGTTTATATATTACTGTAAAGTTATTTCCGATAACCTCCTTTTTCGATGAATAATGTGATTTTAATGTGTGATGATTTTTCAAACATCTACAATTAAAACCCGGTAATTTTTCATTGTAAACTATTAGAGAAATATCATGAATTACAACCGGACGTGCAATTTTAAAAGCAGGTCGTCGAAGATAACTTCGCGTCATAGAGTCAAAAAAATGCATTGATACGATTTGTGTCGTTGACCATGTGATGGTCAGCGACCCAAGACCACTCTTCACATTCAGGTTTCGAGTGATGGTTTCTTGTTAGATTTTGTCTTTCGCGATTACTCGGAGCGATGAAAAGGTTCGCTATTTTAATAGGCAAGAACGAATCGGAAGAATATTAGAAACACAACAGAATTACTTTTATTCAATATGCCAACGTAATTATAAATGCAATGCTCTCACTTAAGGAAAGAATTATTAGTTTTCAGTATCATTAAACTGTCCAGGATGTGATATAATTTAACACGCTTTCGATGACTTTGACACACTTTACTTTCCTCTTTCGTTTGATTGCGACTAATTGCTATTAACAAAATCGTTCTCTTAAAATTCAATAATTGAGTTCTAGAAAACGCTCACGCATGTGGTGACTGTCGTTAAAAAATGTTTAAGCATAGCATGAATCTAAATCATAGCAAGCCATAAGAAACTCACAATCTATCGAGAATTTATTGTTTATTAAGAGAAAGTTTTTATGTATTTTTCAATTTTCTTTACAGTCGTATTTTTTTTCAATCGTCAATCTAAACACTAGCGAAGGTAGCATGAGTGCTTTCACTAATCGAAACTACCTGATTCAAATATTAATTGAGGTACTAAAAAAGAAGAGTAGAATGTCGCCGTCGCGCATGCGTCACTGATCGCTTTTGAAAACTAGAAAAAATTGCCGATTTTCGATTTCATTTAGTCCGGGGTTCGACGTTTTCAAAGATCTCGGAAAAACTTGATTCCATCGTGATTCTCACGATGAAATCTTTTCGCGGTGCATCCTAGATTCCACAGATTCCATCATGGTTCTATCATTCAATGCAATAACGAGGAAAAAGAAAGTTCCCACATTTCCCTGATATTTATCCCATTTTATATGTATTTTACTGTAAGGATCCGCAAATTCCGGGATATCGTCTGGAAGACAAGATTCCAAGCGTCTGGTTTTGTCTTTAATTACTGTCCGCAGACGATCAGCTTCAGCAACCGCTTTTTGAGTTCCCTTCGTCAATTTAAAAGTCGTTCTGAGACAAGAGTCCACGACGCTTCTACCGGATTTCTCCAATTCCGACAACTTCTCCAAGAATATCCGTTTATATTGTGAAAACTCTTTCTCCAATGCCTCCAAACTCGATTTAACCTGAGCGCCAATTCGCGAAATAAAGTATCACGGAAATATAACGATTGATGTTGATTATGGTACTCAACAAAATCTTACTGATTCCAAACAAGTCATGGTGTCGTCAATAGTTGCTAATTCAATACAGTTCTTTGCTGTCGAATTTACAACCGTCATTCGAGAGATGAAATCTTCGCTCCAGACACTTACTTTTCTCAAAACGCGGGAAAAGTTTTGCTTCATGTCGAATGACTTGTTGGCGCATTCCTTGCAACTGTTGAAATAAAACTTCATATAGTCGAAATGTAGCAAGAATCGTTCGCAGTTTTCTGTCACTCCGGAAGAATCTAGCGCGCTCGTCATCTAAGGTTACCGGAGAAAACGATATAGGAAAATTCTCGGATTTATGACGAGTCATGACGTACCGTTGCGAGCGATTTATTCCACATTTTTTCCTGATCTTCGAGTTCGTCTTGTAAATCCTTGGAAATACTATCCCACTTTTGATTGGTTCTATTAAACGAATCAAGTTTGTAGGCAAGAGAATCTAATTTTTTATCGATTTCCTTGGTTTGATTACTCGAAAAGTTGGTTCGGTCCATGGGAGATCCAACCTGTTGCAATTAGATTGTTGTGAATTGTTTTTTACCCAAATACGAGGTGATTGATAAGGGTTTTTCTAGATGAATTCGTGTCTTCGTTTAGTACTCACAGTCAAGCCAAAAACTGCGCAGAAAATCACAAGAAATTTAGCCATTGTTGTTCGATGAAGATTCAACGTTTAATGAAATTGGTTTGATTTCGGAAGTTTATACATAGTACTGTAAAGTTATCTTTGATAACCTAATTTTTTAATGACACATTCGATTCCAATGTAAGATGATTTTTAAAAATTGTACAATTGAAACTAGGTCATTTTTCATTGTAAACTGTTGGAGAAATATCATAAATTACAACCGGACGTTCAAGGTCAAAAGCAGGTCATCAAAGATAATTTCGCAACTTCCACATTCAGGTTCAGTGTGATGGTTACTTGTTGGATTTTGTATTTCGCGAGTACTCGGAGCGATGAAAAGGTTCACCTTTTTGAAAGGCAAGAACGAATTGAAAGAATATCAAAAACACGTCATAATTACTTTTATTCTATATGTCAACTGAACTATAAATGCAATGCTTTCTCTTAAGAAAAGAATTGTTAATTTTTACAGTCTTTTACAGAGGAAAATTTCGATTCTTGAGTATCATTAAACTGTACAGGATGTGATATAATTAAATTCAACGATTGTAGGAAAAACAATTTAAGAACTGATGGACAATATTTGTGTCACGAATCTAATGACGACAATTTTATCGATGGCCCCAATTTTCCATTTATGACAAGCCCATTTCCGGTAGAGAGCTTCATTTCTTGCTGTGTTGGACAGTGAAATGAATTCATAATGTCTGAAATATTGGTCTCCAACGTCTTTCGATCGAAATATTTTGTTTCGTGCATTCGAATCCGAACTATTGTTAAATAAATATGATTTTACGAACAAAAAACAAGAGCCATTACATGATTGATTACTGACCTCATTAATCACTTTGTTCGTTTCGGTGGAGATAAAATTATTCTTATTTCAAAATAACAACGTTTATCATTGTTCATTTTTGGTAAATATAATTTAACACGCTTTCGATCACTTCGACACACTTGAATTTCCTCTTTCGTTTGATTGCGACTCGTCGCGATCAACGGAATCGTTCTTTTAAAATTCAATAATTGAGTTCTAGAAAACGTTTACGCATGCGGCGACTGTACGAAACAGTTCAGTCGTTAAAGAATGTTTGAGCATAGCATAAATCTAAATTATACGAAACGTCAATAAACTCCCAATTCAGTGGGATTCCATCGTTCATTTACGGAAAGTATTTATGTATTTTTCAATTTTCTTTACAGTCGTATTTTTTTCAATCATCAATTCAACCACGTTGAATTTCAAAAGCAGGTCGTCAAAGATAACTTTGAAATTGAGAATGAACTAAATTTATTCAACGTTCTTCCTTCATCTCAAAATATTGAGGACATTTCTAGTGATTTTCTGCTCTGTTTTAGGCTTATCTGTGAGTACGAAACACGGGTACTAATTCATTCAGGAACGTCTTATTAAGTATCTCGTATTCTTTTACAAATCGTATAAAACCGCACAGAAAATCACAAGAAATGTCGCCATTGTTCAATGAAGATTCAACGTTTTCATTCAATTCATAATGTCTGAAATATTGGTATCCAACGTCTTCCGTTCAAAATATTTCGTTGCGTCCATTCGAATCCAAACTGTTGTTGAATAAATATGGTTTCACGAACAAAAATGTGTTCTGTTAAGAGCAATTACATGAATGATTACTGGCCTTATTAATCACATCGTTTGTTTCGGTGGAGATCTAATTATCCTTAGCTCAGAATAACAACGTTTATTATTCTTCATTTGTGATAAATATAATTCGACACGCTTTCGATTATTTTTACAGACCTCAATTTCCTCTTTCGTTCAATTGCGACTCATCGCTATCAACAAAATCGTTCTTTTAAAATTCAATAATTGAGTTCTAGAAAACGTTTACGCAGACGGCGACTGAACGAAACAGTTCAGTCGTTAAACAATGTTTAAGCATAGCATACATCGAAATTATAGCAAACGATGATAAACTCCCAATTAAGTGGGATTTCATCGTTTATTTACAGAAAGTATTTATGTACTTTTTAATTTTCTTCACAGCCGTGATTTTTTTCAATCATCAATCCAACCACTAGCGAAGGAAGCATGAGTGATTAGCATAATTTAGCTCCGGATCAGGCCCGAATTCGACCTTTAAATATTGAAGCCAAATATGGCCAGGGCATGGGATTTTCGGTATATGCAAATGAAGGACGAAACAAAAGCTGGAAAATCGTGAAGACGTCATTGTTGGACCGCGAGTATCGTCTCACGAGCAATCTCGTCTTTTACGAGGCGATAAATTAATTCGGGAGGCTATAATTGCAACTGTTCAAGAAAGTTTCGATAAAATCGATCGAGAAACAATCAAGTTATAGCAAGTTTTAATAATCTGTTCTCATTCATTCTCAAATTCGCAAATTTTTGTTGTTTTTTTGTAGATGAAGGTTTCACACTCGATGCCATGTTGTTTATGACGAATCGACATCTAGAGCAGTTAATTTAAAAAACCGGCGTTCGGATTTTGTTCGAACAAAAATTAAAGGCTTACCGGCTGCAAAATTCTGGGGTATAGATACTAAAATTCCAAAAACGTTTCTGAGTAACTCTGTGTAGCTTGTAACTAATTCCTCCTTGGGTAGTCTGATTTGATCACAGAAGACACGCCTATAATTTGCGTACCAGGAAATAGCGCTGGGCTTATAGCAGAGCAAAACATTGGCGGTATATGTAACGAAGTGATCACTGCGCAATGATACTCTAATTTAACTTTTTGTTCACAAATTTTCCTATGTTATAGATAAATAAAGTTTTTAAATATCGAAAGGACTATTCGTTCAATTGCATTACATAACCCTGTGTCACAAACCTAAATTTGCTCGTCTTACAAAGCAACATTGGCTCGTGCAACAAAGCTAGATATGCTCGTGCCGCAAAGCTACATTTGCTCGCGCAGCAGAGCTAAATTCGATCGCGCAGCAGAACTACTTTCGCTCGCGCAGCAGAGCTAGGTTTGCACGTGCGACAAAGCTGTTTTGCTCGACCAGCAGAGCTACATTCGCTCGTGCAACGAAGCTACTTCGCTCGTGCAGCAGAGCTACATTTGTTGGCGCAGCAAAGCTAGATTTGCTCGCGCAGTAAATCTAGCTCTGCTGCGCGAGCAGAGCTAGGTTTGCTCGTGCAACAAAGCTGCTTTGCTCTTACGGCAGAGCTAGCTCTGCTCGTGCAACAAAGCTGCTTCGCTTGTACAGCAGAGCTACATTTGCACGCGCAGCAAAGCTAGATTTACTCGCGCAGCAAAGCTAGTTCTGCTGCGCGAGCAGAACTATTTCTGCTTGCGCAGCAGAGCTAGGTTTGCTCGTGCAACAAAAGCTGCTTTGCTCTTGCGGCAGAGCAAGATTTTCTCGCGCAGCAAAGCTATTTTGTTTCTGTAACAAGGCTTCTTTGCTTCGAGAACCAATCTAAAGCTAGCTAAAGTAGCTTTGTTGCAGCAGCATAGCAGATTCGCTGTCCCAAAACTTACAACGCTAGGTTTGCTGGGCTAGCAAAATGTTTGCTAGCCCAACAAATCTTTTTTTTTCCGTGCTAAAAAGTAAACTTTAGGAAAAGTTAATTTTTTAGGAACTCCTGAAGAAAAGTCCGGTCTTCAAAAATGCAAACTGACTGCGTAACATCATTAAATTAAAAAAGAAAATTTAAATTGAATAATCGCGTATATACTACGATGAATTATTTACTGGTGATTACGCGGAAATAAAGAACTCAAGGCTTTTTAAAATAGACAAGATGTATGAAATCACAGAATAATCACCCCTAATTACAAAAAAACAAGAAACAACATTACAAAAGACAATAAATAACAAAAAAGTACCAAGGATCATAGAAACTGAATTGTCACTTACGCCAAAATTGACCCATACCTTTTTTCCCTTTTTTCTCATAAAAATCTATTGTAAATGAATATATTTTCAGATTCTCCGTTTTGTAAATGTATTGCGCGCGATTATAAATCGCGCGCGCTTAAATGCATTTTCGAGTGCGCGTGATCCTATAGGATTTATTATAATAAATTGAAATGGCCCGCGCTCGGTTTTAAAATTAGGCGCGCTCAGTTTTCAAATCACGCGCACTCGTATAGGCCTTAGACCGATTTGAATTACTCCCGCGCACTTTAAAGTGATACTTACTTAAATCGAAGATAATTGATGCTTTGATTGAAGTCGTAGAGTTATCAGGGTTTATCGAAATACATCGAAATGCATCGAAACGCATCGGATTGTGTCGTCGTGGGTTTCAAATTTTATCAACGCGCTTCGCGCTCCATATTTCCCCTGGTAGAACACAACGTATATTCTATGTATATTACGCGTATAATATAGAGATTAATACCCCAATTACACGGGTAAATAAACATATAATATGAGCCATAATTCTACCTGAGTCACTTCTTTCCCCACCACCCAAGAGGTAAAGTGATAGTGCACTTTTTTTAACGTGGTTTCCCCGGTAGGCATAATCCACGATACTCTTAGGATTATCGTTGATAACGATAATCTAAAAAGTATAAAAAACGTGACATTTTTAGAAACGGATTGAAGAAAATCATATTTCGAAAAACATGGCGTTTCCCTAGACGAAAAATAAATACATTTTATAGATTAGTACATACATGTCCGTTATTAATTCCTTAACTTAACATAAACATCTTCAGATCTGAAGATTGAATCCCATTCAGCAGCTGCTTACTTCATAGAATAACATATTTCATGGGAGGGTACGGGGGGGGGGGGAAGCACGGGTAACAAGCAAACTTCGAAGTTTACTTGAATTGTTAATGACAATAAATATACAAATCTGAATACATTTTCGGGGAAAAAATACATTTTACAATTGGAAGATAACCTCATCATCAATACATACTCTTCAATATAATACATATATATCAATACATCTCAATACCATCAAATCAATACATATACATCAATACATCATCGATACAATACTCACCGAAAAGCGAATCATCCGGTTGGAATACTTCTGTTTTGTTAATCCAGCTGGAATTGCACTTAATCACTCATCACTTTTCACTAAATACACGTCACTTCAAAAATTTTGAAACGGATCAAAATGGATCACATTTCGAAAAAAATGCAGCATTGTTCCGGCAACGCGCTTTTGTCAACTAACAAAAATGAATTCTGAAAAAATCGTACATAAATATGAACGATGGTACTATTTTTTGAAAATTGTTTTATGTTTTTTTGTATACATTTTGCTAAACTCCGAAGGCAAATGAACTTGTAAAAATGCAAAGAAAGTTGAAAAACAGTGGGGAAACTACCGAAAACCCATGAAGGGTGTAGCAGTAGCTCTCGCTTTTCGGTATGTTGTCATAGCCACGGAATCTCCATTTGCAACGGCTAGGCTAGTCTTACAAAGCACGAATACCTTGCTAGCTGCACGCTACAGGAGAAACGCGAAGCTACTCCAATGTCCCAGAAGAGCGCGCTAAAGCTACCGCGAGCACAAGCTAACATATATATAATTATAGTTTTGGAAGTTCATTTAACCTTACGAGATTAACATGATTTGAAATTTTTATACAATTAAAATAATTGAGAATTGAGATAAAATTTTAATAATTTGATATATTTGTGAAATTTGAATAGTTTAGAATTTACGTAAAATTGGAATAATTAAAAGCTTCTGTGAAATTCGAATCATTAAAAATTTTAGCATATTTCGAATGATTCGAAATTTTAAAAAAAATGTAAGAATTTGGAATTTTGTTGAATTTAAATAATTTTAAATATAGGTGAAATTAGAAAAATTAGAAAAATTTGAATAATAAAATTTGAATTCTTTGAAAATGTTACTTCAAAATTTTAAGAACATTTACAACAGAATTGAATGTTAAATAATTTATCGATTCTTTCATAATTCATTTTTAATGTTCTCCCGATTTTTATTGGCCCGGCTTTACGCGATCTCGCGCTTTCGTGGTTAAAAAACATCGTGATCCCGAAATTTACAAATATAAATTACTCACTCGTTATGATGATCCATTGTCCTCGCTGCCGTCAAATTTGGACAAACCTGAAAAATAAAAAATGTCTCATTAAAATCATGACAATACAACAATATGATTAAAAATATCAAAATTCGTGACGAATTGATTTTGTTCGAATTCTTGCTTCTTTAGTTATTATATAAACTTCCGTACCTTTTGATGGCAAGGTGGTTGATTCCAATCCAATCCCGGGTTTGTTGCACTGATAATCCGTTTTTGCACTGATAATCCGTTTTTGCACTGTAATTTTTAACGAAAGAAACACTCGCGCGACACGACGAAATTTCCCGGGCAAAGGAAAATTCAGCTGCGGAGCGCGCCAACCGATCGCTGAGCGCGCTGAACGAGTACTGACACGCTTGCGCCCCGAACTCGGCTTATATAGCCTTGCCTACCTCGTGACGCTGGCCAATCAGAGCGCGCTTTTTCAACTTTTTCCCGCCGGAAAATATGACGTCAGCGGAGTTCGTTACGAATACTCGGAACCGCGAACTAAGAAATTAAATGATAAACCGACTTTCGAAATATGTAAATTGAGAATATCTTCGATTTTTCGACGAATTTATTTCGAGATTTTAGAAAAATAAAGTCACAGCATTATTAAATCGATTGTTGGGAAACTGTTGTCGAATAATCTTGAATAATTAATTTCTGGTTTATTTCTCATAATTAAAAATACATATTTTTTCCATAATTTTAAGGTTTTTAGAGTTTTTTGATAGGGTTTGTTGAGTTTCGGAAGGATTCCGTGGTAAAATAGGGTTTTTTTTGTCAAGAATTCAATTCGGAAAGAGAAAAAAGTAGATAAAATTAGATTAATTTCGAAAAAAGTAAAATTCTTGGATTTTCTGAAATGATTTCAGGTTTTCTGTAATTTGTTGCAATTTTCCGCTGTTTTTTTCGTAATTTTGAGTAATTAGCATATTTTGAAAGTTAATTCCTTATTCAATTTCTTTGTTTAATTTCGAGTATTTGTTTCTGCTCTAACGGACTCTGTTGGCGGCAAACGGCCAAAATGACGTCATCAGAGTTCGTGAGAGCGGGAACAAAGACTTGGAACGGAACAAAGAAATTAGGCAAGGAATCGACTTTCAAAATAAGTTAATTACCTTAAATTACGAAATAACAGAAAAAATTGCAGCTATAATTACAAAAAACCTGCAACAATCACAGAAAATCCAAGAATTCCACTTTTTTCAAATGTTATCCAATTCCAACCATTTTTTTCACTTTTTTATATTTAATTCTTGGCAAAAAACCTGATCGTGTTATAAGATTTTCCGAAACTCAACAAACCTGATCAAAAACCATAAAAACATCCAAATTATGCAAAAAATATTCATTTGCAATGATGAAAAATATACCAGAAACTAATTATTCAAGATTATTCGACAAAAGTTTCCCGGAAATCTATTTATCTTCAAAATTTTTAGTGAGCGACCAAAATGACTCACAGCAAGCAGAGCTGTTAAGATAACGAATTTTCTTTCAAAATAAACAAGTTTGATTTTCCGGAGACTTCCAGCGGGAACTTCGGAAGAATTAGAACAAAATAATAGAAGAAAAAATTTCGTTACGTGACTCAACGGCGAAGCCGAAAGCAAACACAAAGACCTGAGAAAAAACAAAGCTATAATTCGAATCCGTGATAGTCATTAAAGCCGCTATTTTGCCGGTTACCGGACAGAAACTGATTTTACGGCAGTTTTTTGAAAGAGATATTTATTTCGTCCAATTCTCCTAATAATTCGGTGTGTGACTCGTACGGTGCGTACAAATAGTATCCCGATGTGTTTATTCGAATCCGTGATGGTCATTAAAGCCGCAATTTTGCCGGGTACCGGCCAGAACATGAGTTTTAGGCACACGTTTGAGACAGCTTTTTTACAACACAATTTCTCTACTAATTCGGTCGTGGACCCGTCAGGTCGCTTCCAAC
>JABFQM010003899.1:0-10635 GCA_022816865.1 Zelostemma sp. ZL-2020
CAGGAAACATTACAAAAATTAATAAATTCGCTTTTTCTATGTTTATTTGCATCCTTTCGGAAACGAAGTCTTTCATTAATTCATTTCCATGTTCATGTCAAAAATAAGAATAATGATTTAAGTGATGTTCACAAAATTTCTGAAAATTTTTATTATCAGTTCATTTTTATGCCTAAACTTTTGAACATAACATCTCGTATTTATAGGTTGCGGCGAACTACATTTTCTATGGCGCGCGGTAGATCACGGCTTCGCGCGATCGAATGTAAGCGCCATATTTTCTACATTTTGGGTGAATTGGTAAAAAATTTATGGGAAACTTTCTAAAATATTACGCAACAACTTTCTCGCTGAAAGGGTTTTGCACGCCCAATTTTCCTCGATACTTTTCACCGTTAAAGTTGATAATGCATTCTTTTATACGCGCCTGGATGAATAATTTGTTTTCAAATATAAATAATCGTTTTTCATATCAATGATCGAAGGGTCATCATCGCTATAGTACAGTTGACTGGTGTAAAAGTTTCGGAATATTTTGATCAATATTCTACAAAGTCTTCTCGATTTAAGTTTTTAAAAACATTTATTCTATAAAAGACAATTTTCAAACTCATATACAACATTTTCAACATTAGCTACATTTATGCCGCTAAAATATGTACGTTCTATAGAGTGTTTATGGGTCTTTCCAGGTCTGGTAGAAATCGATCTAAAATCGAAATCAATTACAATGATATATCCGTAATGCTTGCTCTTAATTCTGACCGTAAATCATGTGTAAGTAAAAGTTACGATTTGCTATGAATATTCTTTCGCAATTGTCGCGAGCATAGAACTTACAAAAGTTTTTAAGACTTTTCGTTGCGTCACTTGACGGCAAAATGACTGACAAATTCATGTTCCACTCCTCAAAAAGCATTAAAAAGCACATTCGAACTTCGGCCATAAAAGCTTATACTTCTCAACCTAGCGTATGAACGTATGTTACATTCGAAAAATTGAAAGAAAACATTAAGTGTCTGAGCTATAAAGTAATAACATCGAGTAAAGTGATTTTACTGAATTTTCCTGCGGTTGGAAAGGTCGTAGATCCGCGGAAATAGATGTTTGATGGAAAAATTTATTACATTCTGGTAAAGTGTATTTTTCGTTGTTTTAAATTATCAATACAAATTTCGATAATTTCACCAGATATACATAAAAATATTGCTTCATGATTAGTTGATGAAACTTGACAAAACCGAATATAAATCGGTCAAAAATTAAAATTTGGAGTCGTAAAAACCATAAAAAATTCCACGCTTTTGTTACGAACTCTTCTGTTGATATTTTTCCCTATCAATTATTTATCTTGCCACTGATGAGATCTTTTGAAGTGTACGTCATCAGCATACTGCGGAGAAAATATATTTCACCACGTTAAAATAAACATTTCAATTTATCACTAATTGCAGCGCTCGCGAGTTCTTACAAAACTTCAGAAAAAGTTCACATTTTAAATTAATGAATGAGATTTTCAGCAGAAAAACGACGAATGCACATGAAAGATGCTACTTGCGTCACATTTTCAACACGCGAACGTGATTTCATTTCACGTTTGAGAAAAAATTGCACTGGGTGAAAAATGCATCGTTATTTTAACAATATACAGCGTCGTCCGATAAAAGATACACAACTAAAAGTTAACAATAAAGCATCGTTCATTGTGAAAATACTTACAAAAAAACAAAATATCCATCTAAAATGATAAGATCGGAGTTAATTAAAAACACTCTAATTAATAAAAAGAATCTGTAGATATTGCACTATTTTAACGGATCCTAAAACCCAATTTATGTCGACATTTTTATGAGGACCAAAGTAACGTTGTTGAGTGAACCAAATTCCTCATGTTATGGCTAGTAAAATCACATTGTCAAGTTCAAATCTGACGATGCGGTTTCGGTCGAGTTAACCTAAGTTTTCTCTCAGTGCAGGTAACAGTATTGACGTGTTTTCACTATCAGAACGTCAAAACTACGTTACTACATGAAACCATAACAGAGAGAGTTAATTTCAGTGAAATTTGTGTGATGAAACAATCAAACTAGGTATCTGCTAATGATTGACAATATTACCACATTACGCAAACGAAGCGATGCATGATAAAATGATTGTCTTTCTATGACCATATCATCAGCATTTACAGAAATTGTATCTTTGCTCATCAGTAATGCATTTTCAGTGTCCCAAATTAATGTGTTGAATCACAAAGCAACAGCAATTACACAGAAATTAACCCCATTAATTTACTGCGATTATTAATCACACTAAATTGATCCAATTTAATCAGCTTCAAACCGCATCTAAGGAATTTGTTTCCTCTTGTTGTTTAAATTCCAGAATATTGCACGTGGCATCGCATTTGATACTTCCAAGTCCTTTGTCGACGACATATTCTCAATACTTGATGCATGCGGAACGTACGTATCGGATACAGCATTGCAGGCTTGAGGTAAGTGGGCAATGCGGCGACAAACTAATATGCAGGTGCATATAATTCGAAAATAAAACTTTCTCCCTATATGCTTCCCTGAAAAAAGGGCGATAATCAATAAAAAAAACTGCCTCAGCATCCGAAGCTCGAGGCGATGAAATAATTATCAGAGTGATAAATTAAGATGCAAAAATATGGAAAATTCCACCAGTGTCCTTTACGCAGTGCGTTCCATCCTGATTCCTATGATTATGCTGTCGTTAAATTAATTTTGATGAATCAATTATAACACGTATCGCACTGATAAAACGATAACAAAACTTTCGAAATCGACCTTCAAACTTCGAAATAATTGTTCCATTCTCAGAAAATATCTTAACAGGTGTGTTGCGGTCGATATCTCCGCATTTCAGAAAAGAATGTCGATTCGCGAAGGAAGGTTTGTTATCGTCTGAAAGGTGATTTGTCGTCTGAGCCTTCGTATTCTTGCTATTTTTGTAAAACTAAGCTCTCTGACTTTTTTAGCTTGCGAATCTTTAGGTTCAATTGATTTTCACCATTTTTTTGAAGCATTCATATTTTTCTTTAAGAATATCTATGCGTAACCGGAGCGAAAGTAGGCCTTGTCTGAACTTGTCGTCTTTACGATTCTCTGTTAGCCAAAAGACACTCTGTTTACTTTGTTTCAGAGCTCTTGCGACGGTAGTTTCTTTCTTATCGTGCAGTGTTCTCATTTTCTGGGTCATTTTTATGCCGCAAGGCTTTTCCACTTACGAACTATTGAACGTTCGTTGTTGCTGCTCAAAACAGCGCCATTTATTTGAATGTCTTTCCTAAGATTTCCGCAGAGACATAAGTATTTTGGAACAAGTGATTCAATAATACTGACATTCGTACGACGAAATATAATTTTTGGTTCAAGTTCAGATTAGCGGCTTTTCCGAAAAATTGATACTTTCATGTGCAATAATTTTTACCGAATTGTTAATCAATGCTAAAAGATCAAAGCTCAAAGTGGGGTGTATGTCAAAGAGAATCGCAATGAGATTGAAGTGAAAGAAAATTACTTTTGGTGCCACATCAAATCATTGTATTGATATCTCACGTAATCAATATTTGGTAAAACAAATATCGTTATCACCTGCATGTAGCATTTCTTTCCGTGTATCGGACTGTTAATAAATCCCATAATACCCGGCACAGAAATTAATGCCAATATTTATACTATTATTAAAAAGCTCTCTAAATTTGCGGTCCAAACGTTGGAATGAAATTAATAATCGGAACGAAAAAGTCGATTTTTTGACCACGACACTGTTTGCGGGAACAATCAATTTTTTAATTGAAATACATTGCCAATTTTTCAATTAATTAATTTATGTATAATAATGAAAATGATTGATGCAATGAACGAAAAAATATGAGATTTATACCATGGTACAAAGCAATACCATTTTCTTAGTGCACGATGTAAAAAAAATAGAAAATTGGACATTTTAGACAGCATGTTTTTCATTAAAAATAATTATCTATCGATACAAGCAATATATCAAGTACCAAATTCCACGCAAGAACATCACTTCGCTGCATGTTGTCAGTCTGAAACCATTAATTACTTGTTACAAGACTGACATCAAAGCACAGGAATATTCCTACATTAAGTTTGAAGAGCTACTTCTTTTATTTAAAGTATGGAATTTTTCTGGAAATTATTATTTCGTATAATAATTATTTTACAATAAATGACTTGATTTTTTATTCACCCGTTGGAAATACGTTTGCAATTTTCAATATCACAGTATTGGGTTTTACATAAAATATATTGAGGATTCTTGTACAATTTCAACAAGTTCCAATTGATTAGCAAACGAAATTGATCTTGATTTAGAGAGCCTTAAATATGCAAGTACAACAAATCAAAATCGTAAAATGGGATGATGTTTTAGTCATTCAAGAAGATGTTATCTTATTCACTTCATTTTATGGTTTAAGTAAAACATCTGCTCTATCTCGGGAAGGTTAACACAATAAGCATCAAAGTTGCATACTCTATTCACGGAAAATCCGCAGCAGGACAGTTGAGATATAGTTCGAGATGTGTACGGACAGTCTACAGATTGTCTTACACTTCCAAAAATTCAGAAGTCGTTCGGAGCTTCTTCCCGAATGTGAATTAAGCTGGCAGAGAATATAAATGAGGTATTTTCGATTGCGATTCTCAATTCCCTTTTATTTTTATTTTGATCGAATATTTTTGATCGAACAAAGCATCAGGTTTACAATGAAGAATGAATCTAAGATGAGTCATATCTGAACAATACATAATACAATTTTGAATAAATAGCTTGGAAATCCTTCAATGATATTCCTGTCAGAGGAAAATATGGAATAGTATATGTACTGTATAATATATATATATGTTATGGCATATATTCCCGAGAAAAAGAATTCAAATATGAGTAAATTTAAATACCGAAATCTCCGTTTGACTGCTGATCTTCAGTCGGGAAAATCAGAAAATCTCCCTTGCAATAATTCGATGAACATTGTCATTTAATTCGAATTTATTTGTTTACTATAAATCAAAATTGCTTTTATGTCTATGTTATTTTCGAAGCCAAATTTTCGAGATGTTTTTTTATTGTGTCGGCTTTAATGAAAACAAAATAAAAAACACTTCAATAAAAAATTGTAATTTAATGTTTCTTTGAAGTCTTTGTACTCAACATATAATTATGTTTTCCAGGAATCTAAGTACGCACTGACCCGGATATTTAGTTTTTGATCTTCCTCTCTTCTTAATGGAAATCACTCTCTACTTCAATTTCAGACCTTTAGTCAGAATTGGAGAAAACTGGTTTTCAACGCATAGAATAAATTCTTTCAAGTTCCTTCTCGATTAAATTAAATTAAAATGTGTCCTCTACTATGATAAGTGGATATTTGCATCCTCTATTACCCACAACTAACGTAATGTTTTGTATAAATTTATTGAAACATCGACTTCTATTGAAACTTCACTCTTTTGTATAAATTTATGTCAGAACCATAACCTTCAAAGGGATATCAAATCAGGTTAAAAAATAAGCAATGAACACTTTGAGTAATTTTCTATGTTAACACACCAAACGAATTATGAAAGACTTAATTTGATAAACTGACAAGTACTTTCCTGTTTTATAAATATTTCATTAAGACACGAAAGCAGTTCAAACAGTTCGAAGAAAAACGAAAACTGAACAAAGTTTTATACTTGGTAATTTTTTTAAGTTTGACTTTTTCCATAGAAAATGTAGATCTCCCCAACATTCAAATATATATGTACAATATTCTATAATTTAAAAACAACACGATCCAGGAAAAATATTTTTTTGATAAATAAACTTTTGTTGAATTCAACAAAGTCTTTTCTTTGAGTGCAGAAACCATAAAATGACTCAAAAGAAATCTCATCACGCGGAACATTTTTTATGATTTCCGAAGCGCTGTGGAATGTCGTAAAATTTTTTGTGGTCCTACGCAACCTTCTCATGAAAAATAAAAGCGTTTCGCGTTCTGAAACCTCAAAAGACTGACATGAAAAAGACTCTCAAGATGCAGAAAATCTTAGCTCTCTGCAACTTTGTCAATTGCGAATGATACGACTTGCGCTGTAGGAAACAGACAACTTTCATGTTTGGCGTAGAGAGAAGGGACGCGTTGTCAGGAGGGTAACGTTCCCCAGGTTCTCAGTAGCTGCTCTGACACGGAGCCGCGCGCGTGGTGATGTACAAACGCTTGTTCATCGTCATCGTGAATTCAACGATAAAATTACAGGAGCGGATTTTAAACTAATGTGAAAGTCGCAAAATACATGTGATAAAATGGAATAAAAATTTGTGACAAAATCATCTTCAAGACAAAACAGTAGAGAACTTAAAAAATAGCCGCAACTTTGTTAGTTTCTTTTCCATTTCTGAAAAGAAAATGAATGGACTGTTATATTTCCACTTTCATTCTTAACGATCAAGGTTTCAAACAAACTAAAGATTGAATGACATAAAACAATGTTCAATTATCTCGCTGAAATTTGTTGTGTCCAACTTATTATTTTTGATCAATGCAAAACGTAGTGAGCATCAATTTAACATTTTAATCTTTAGTTCATAGTTAATGGTGCTAATATTGTACTGCAAAATTCACGCATGGCTTTATAGCTAAATGAGCATGCAGTTCGTGATCGCAATTATGACGAGGGTACGTTTACATTAATGTATTTACATTGTTTAGAATAATAATTTCACATTATTAGACAATCATACAATCGGGATTATTTCATTTATAGCAAATATCTTACTTCCACATTCCGGCATTACAATTGGACGATTTTAAAACGATTTCAGTTCAAATTATCAATTCAAAAGAGTAAATGATCGCGAAACTTTTGGTTCGAAGAAAACTGGACGCAGTACTCTTTGAGATTACCGTTTCAATTTTTTCGTATTCCTTTTTGCTCCATCTTCTCATAACGAATTAGATCATTTGCCGGAAACTTAAGCTTTGTCATTCTTGACGTGCAGGGAATTTACTCGACCACATCAGACCGGCAAGTAGTAAAACATGGTCAATAGTCATCCGAATAGTTTTTATACTCAGTTTGAATGCACGAAACTTTTTTAAACTGAATTACTCCTTCCTGCTGATAATCTTATTTTATAATCGGAGTAATTTTCTAACAAATTCCTGTTTCATACATTTCTTCAAATGAGAGATTTATCACCATTAAAAATGTCCTAATTCGCAGTTCCTGAAACCGCGATTCCCTGAATTATGCTCTCCGGTGAAGAAAATACTTGATGCTCGGAGAAACGATTCTTTTCACGAAAGATCTTGGTTAATACAAAGTTTAAGGACAAAAAGTAAAGCGATTTATCCTACGAATTTATGGAAGGCAACAAATTGCAAACAAAGATACGACGCGGCAATACTGAAAATTATTTTGATTAGAATAAATAAAGCAAACTTCTTTCTCCGCGCTAAACTTTTTCACAAAATAAAGCACTTAGACTGAATAGTTCTGAACTGAAGTTTTGTAAACTCTGTCAAAATTTCTCAAGTGCGCAACATCATCGTTAAGGGAGGAAAGTGTCTTGATAAAATTATAAGACTTCCTTTTTATGGTATTAAATTTTGCAGTAACAGAGTTTCAATAAACGCGCTTAATATCAATTGGCAATAAAAAGGACGACGAGGCTTTCAAATTATATTGATGAAATTCCCTCTCATCTTATTTTCCAAATGCGCTGTGTATGAATGTGTAATGAGTGATAAGAACAATGCATATCGAAAGAGTCTTAAAGTTACTTTCATAACGAACCCTTACTTGCTGTATCATTTTGTTCGCGTTTAGCGAGTACTTGAAGTACTTCATAATTGCTGCTGAATTTAATCTTCCAGCATAAGTCAAACATACTGCATAATTAGTGTTCACATCAGATAGAAATTTTCAAAGAATCTTTGAAACGTAAATCGAAATCGATTACACTTATATTTTTATTCATCTACTAATTACTTAAATACAAAGCCGTGACACGACACAGAAAATTACAAATTACTTTTGTAACCGAACGGTAATTTAATATAGCAAAAAAAATCCCCGTAATTTTTATAATGCTACAATGTAAAAATACGCATAACCTGCACCGTATTATTCCATGCAATTTCACAGATTTTAGTACGAGTTAACCGTCGTTACGATGTAAAATTACAGAAACTTGATCGTGCTTGGATGTATAAAAACAAGGTCTATATTCTCGCAGTTTTCGTACTGCAGTACTTATTACGTTATCGTTTTTTCAGTGTGTTCAGTTGCATTAACAGGGCGAGATTAAAGTCTCTTTATGATAACCTTGAAGTACCTATTTGGCCGAGGACTCGAATACATTTACATCCCATTTTTATTTATATAGCAACACTAATAAAAAATCTACATATATTTACTTGCCCGAATTTATGGCAATGCTACAGGAAAACGCCGAAAGTGTTGAAAAAAAATTACAAAAGTGTTGGATGATTTGAATGTTGAAGTTTTTTTTTTGGAGATGAAAAAAGGGATTATTTGGGAGGGAATTTAGTGGGGGAGAAAGTAAAATTGAGTGTTTTTGAACGCTTGTGATTAATTGTAAAGAAAATTAAAAAATTTTTGAAAATTTTGGAAGTTGAAATTGTTTTTTGAAAATGAAAAAAAAAAAGGGTTTTTGGCGGGGGGAAATGGAAAATTGGGGGGTTTTGGAGGGTTGTGGATTATTGGAAAGAAAATAACAAAAATTTTGAAAATTATTAAAGTCGAAATCTAAGATTTTTTTTGGAAAATAAGAAAAAAGGGTTTTAGAATTTTGGGGAAATTTAGGGGTTTTTTGGGCGGAATTTTGTGGGTGGGAATGAAAAATTAAGTAATTTTTAACGCTTCTGATTAATTGTAAAGAAAATTACAAAAATTTTGAAAATTTTCAAAGTTGAAATTAAAAATTTTTTTTTTGAAAATGAAAAAAAGGGGTTTTTTGAGAGGAATTTGGTGGGAGGGAATGGAAAATTAGGGGGTTTTATAGGGTTGGGATGAATTGTAAAGAAAATTACAAAAATTTTGAGAATTATAAAAGTTGAAATTTTAAATTTTTTTGAAAATGAAAAAAAGGGGGTTTTTGGAGGAAAGTGCAAAATTCGGGGGTTTTTAAAGGTTGGGATTAATTCTAAAGATAATTTCAAAAATTTTTTAAATTTCAAAAGTTGAAATCTGAAATTTTTTTTTGAAAATGAAAAAAAGCGGTTTTTTTGTGGGAGAAAATGGAAAATTGTGTAATTTCGAAGGCTTGAGATTAATTGGAAAGAAAATTACAAAAATTTTGAAAAATCAAAAATTTTGAGAAATTGAAATTTGAAATTTAATTGGAAAAAATTGGAAATTGGAGAAAATTAGTTCAGTTTGGGAAACTGATAATTAACTCCGATAAAATTACGTCTTAAAAAACATTTGAAGCGTTACAAAAAAATTCAAAAAAAGTTGATGAAACCAAAAAAATGTCTAATTATAAAAAATTATTCAAATTGTAAAAGCTTACAATAATCCTCAAAAAAATTCCAAAAAATTTCATGACAAAAAAAAAAAAAATCAAAATTCCAAAAATTCCAATAAAGTCAAAATCTAAAGTTTTTTTTGAAAATGATTGTGAAAAATTACTTGAATTACAAAAGCTTACAATCAACAACAAAAAAAAACAATCAAATTCCACATAAAATTGAAAACCAAAAAATTTTTTTTAAAAATTGTCAATTGTGAAAAATTATCAAAATTACCAAAAAAAACTACATAAATTACATAGATAAATTCACAATCATCACAAAAAAGCTTCGAAAATTAAAAAAAATCTTCTTGTCAATAAAAACAATTTTTTACTTCGCATGCATGGGGTTTTTCCCCCGTATGAATGCGCTCGTGCTTGACTTTCTCATGGGGTCGAGCGAAGCGTCGGCCACAGTGTTGACATTGATACGGTTTTTGAGTTTCCACTTGATTGCTCGAATTTTCCGCTAAAAAACAAAAAAATTATATCAATCAACAATTGAATAATTCCATGGTTTATAACTCTAATTAACAATGTAAATCAAATATTATAAATATACATCGATTCAACAATTTTTAACAAAAAATTTACAATGTAAATTAACAATTAAAAAATTAAACATAAAAATTTCTCAATTTTACAATTTGCAATTGACAATAATAAACAACAAACCCACAATTTCAAATTGACAAAAATAAAAAAATTAAAAATTCTAAATTTACAATGTAAATCAACAATAAAAAATTTAACATAAAAATTTCTCAATTTTACAATCGACGATGATAAACAATGACCCCACAATTACAAACTGACAAAAAAAAACAATTTCCAACAAAAATTCAAAATCCAAAATTTACAATGTAAATCAACAATCGACTTATTTAACAATTTCACAAAAAACAATACTCGTAACAGTTTCCGACGCAGTCGGAGGCGTCGGAGAACGAGCAGAAATCGTCTGCAAATCATGAACCGCGGCATGCATCGCCAAACTTTGCTCCGAATCAAACTTCCGATTACAAATCGTGCAAGTTGCAGAATCCCCCGCATGAAGACTCA
>JABFQM010003900.1:0-10632 GCA_022816865.1 Zelostemma sp. ZL-2020
ATGCGCGTCCTATGTAGGGCATGTGAGAGCCCTTCATAGGACAAGTGGGAATCCTATGTAGGACATGTGGGAATCCTATGTAGGATATGTGGGAATCCTATGTAGGACAAGTGGGAATCCTATGAAGCACATGTGGGAGTCCTAGGTAGGGCATGTGGGAGCCCTTCATAGGACATGTGAGAATCCTATGTAGGACATGTAAAATTCCTATGTAGGACAAGTGGGAATCCTATGTAAGATATGTGGGAATCCTATGTAGGACATGTGGGAATCCTATGCAGGATATGTGGGAATCCTATGAAGGACATGGGGAGTCCTATGTAGGCAAGTGGGAATCCTATGTAAGACATGTAGGAATCCTATGTAGGATATGTGGGAATCCTATGTGGGGTATGTGGGAATTCTATGTGGGTCCTAGGACTTTGTATGAAGAATAAAATGAAATCATTATTGGAAGTTGTACGAACATTATTTTCTAAATTTATTCGAAAGCACTCTTTTTTTCAATAAGTATACAATATAATATATCTTCATTCTTTGTGTTTCTTCTCAGTTTGAAGGGCCTTTTCTTGATCCTTCTTCGCTGAAAATTGAAACAAACGAAAAATGTATCGTTACAAAAACATAGTTATTTCCGCAATCTCTTATTTTTAATGTTGCATTTTCAAGTACTTACAGTTTTTTCGCATGTCATTAATTTTCTCGGTGACAGCGCGACACCACTTTTTGCTTTCTTTTTTAAGTTGAACTCCTTTTATGCCTTGCCGCATGAGATGATTTTTATAGAACCCTGTATTCGGTTGAATCATATATTAGATAATAATATTAATACAAGGTAGAAAATGGTCTGTCGAATGTGCACTATACTACGATATGATGCATATTTGACGGTACTGAACATGATAATACGTATTTTATAACTTTAAAAATGTTCAATGTGACAAGACGAGACGAGACGAGACGAGACGAGACGAGACGAGACGAGACGAGACGAGACGAGACGAGAGACGAGACGAGACGAGAGACGAGACAAGACGAGAGACGAGACGAGAGACGAGACGAGACGAGAGACGAGACTAGCCGAGACGAGAGAGAGAGAGAGAATGACGTGATTAAAAAACAAAAATTATACAATAACTTGAAACCCTATCGAAAAATTGAAATTGAGTAGAACAAAACTTTCAACGAAATTCCTGTATATTCCACGGTTTCAAGTGATTTATGAAGATAAATTTTACAAGTTAGTTATTTTTTAGTTCACGCTTGAAAAATTGAAAAGAAAAAGACTATGTATAAATACCCAACTGGATACTTGACTTTAAGAAATTGTGATTAAGCTTCAAGTTTTTAAAATTGAAGAGTTGAATTTTAATAAGTGATACTCGACTTGGACAATCAAAACATAAGATGATAAATTTTGAATTAATTTCAACGCTTCCGGAAACGTTTTTTCAGCCTTTGGTACAAATTGAATAACGTACTTGTCCTTGTTTAACTTCATATTAATTTGCTTCCCTGGTTTTTTCGAAGCTTCCAGTTGAACTTCCCCCATCTGAGTCGTCAGAACAAGTGGGCTGGCTTCCTCCCTTGGGGTCTTCGAATTGGTCAAATTGTCGATTGCATTCTATTTCCATGATTTTTTCGTTCGGACCAGGATTCTCTTTTGACTCTGAAATCACACCAAATACAAAATTGGAATCTAATTCGAACAAATAATTTTTTTCACCAATTTCGACATTTTTCGGATTTTTTTGAACAAGCTAAAAAAAAAGCTTATTCTCTCACCTTGAAAACTATATTTTTTTATCAATGGAGAAATAAATACTTATGACTTAATTCAAGCGTTGAAGATGGCGCAACGTACGCGCCAAGCGTACTGCGCGGTTTGATCAGCTGGGCTGCGGAAGATGGTCGAAACGAAGGAATTGAAAATCCGTTAAATCCCGTGTCGTGCAGAAGTATTTTTCAAAACGTCCCGAAGCCTAAAATCTGAACGTCTGATCGTCGTGTTTGGACCATATACGGCTTTTTTATATCTCGACCCAGTTTTTACATAAAAATGAAGAGAAATAGTTCCGGGGATCGTTGTTTTGATCCCTTTGAGATCGATGATCATCCTGCGTTTTCTAAAGGATAACGGAGAATTTCTGAAAATCTCGAAAGGAAATATGATTTTATACCACTTGATGCAAAAATTTGCGCGAACTGCAGGTTTAAAATGATTAGTCTTTCTGCTATGTCTCCAGTAAATTTCCAAGTCGGCTTAATTGCAGAGGTATTCAAAAGATTTTCACACCGAATACGTATATCACAAATTGTGCTAACGCCATTCGTGACGCTCAGAGCAAAAACGCGACAACGTAGTTAGAAAACATATCACTTTGTCGCGTTTTTGCTCTAAACGTCACATTTGTGTTGACTGTACATTTTTCAGATCTCTGCCAGCTGTGTTCTACGGATTTATTTTCTTGTCATACAGTTGAATATGATTTTATTTTAACATAATTATTAAAAATGTTGCAGAATAATTTGAAGCAAATGAACTCTCTAGATTGTCCGGAAAATGATGAATTGGACGTGCACGTCAATTTCGAATTACCTTCAGTGCCTAAGTCTCGAAAAGTAGAAGAAGTTTGTGAAAACGAAGAACATCTAGCAGCTGTCGAAGGTTTAGATCAAATCAAAGACAAGTTTGCGAAATCAACATCTAACGCGAAGAGAGTGTTCCTTCTCACTCTTGCCCCTAAGTCTTGGGGACGTAGGAAAATAAGACACCAATTTGGTACTTCTAAACGCCAAGTACGGAAAGCTGAACAATTAGTTGAAACGAACGGGATTTTGACCTCACCTAATCCGAAAAAAGGTAAAACTCTAGCTACGAATACAGCTAAATTAGTCGTTGAGTTTTATGAAAATGATGACAATAGTCGGATTATGCCAGGGATTAAAGACTGCGTTTCGATAAAAAAGGCTGATGGATCCCGCGAACAGGTCACAAAAAGGCTAATTTTATGCAACCTTTCTGAACTTTTCGAGATTTTTAAAAGTACATACCCCGAAACAAAAATAGGTTTGTCAAAATTTGCTCAGCTTAGACCACGCAACTGTGTTTTAGCCGGGGCCAGTGGTACTCATACAGTATGTGTATGCGTTTACCACGAAAATGTGAAACTGATGTTAGAAGCTGTAGATTTCAAAGACTTGACTTGTGGAACTGATTATCCTTTTGAAACTTACCACGATGCCTTCAAAATAATGACTTGTGAAAACGCTCATCCAGACTGTTACCTTAACTAATGTAAAACATGTCCAGGTGTAGAGTTTTTGGCGGATTTTTCAAAATCAGTTCTTGCCGATCAGGACATTGAAAACATACATTATCAAAGCTGGCAACAAACTGACAGAAGCACATTGCGCACTGTAATCTCTGATGTCTAAGATTTTGTAGAAGAGTTTTGTAACCGTCCCCTTAAATTGAAACCTCATTCATTTACTGCTCAACAACAGTCCGATTTTTTCAAGGTGATTAAACAAAATTTACAAGAGGGCGAAGTTCTCGTTACTTGTAATTTTGCAGAAAACTATACATTCATTGTGCAAAATGCTGCACACTCGTTCCATTGGAACAATGATCAATTGACAATATTGACGATTGTTTTTTACTTTAAAAAACATAACGATATTAAACATGGCAGTATGGCGATTTTATCAGATAGTCTCAATCATGACACAGCTGCTGTTGATACTTTCCAAACAATATTATTAGAATACCTGGAAGAAAATTGAAATCCTACCAAAGTTTTGTATTTTTCTGACGGAGCGACTCAGCACTTCAAAAACCGATTCAATTTTCAAAATTTTCTACATCACGAAAGAGATTTTGGCGTACCTGCTGAGTGGCACTTTCATGCAACTGCACATGGCAAAGGTCCGTGTGACGGTATTGGTGGGAATTTGAAAAGACTTGCGAAGCGAGCGAACTTACAAGCTTCTTCAGAAAATAAAATTCTTGATTGCGATACTTTTTACTCTTGGGCAAAAAAGAATTTCAAAAAAAGTATAATTTGTTACAGTTCAAAACATGATTATGAAGAAACAGTCAAAAAATTAAAACCACGATTTGATTCAGCGAAAACAATCCCGGGAACGCAAAAATATCATTCTTTTATTCCAACTTCGCAAACACATCTTGAATTGAGAACATATTCCTTTCAAAATAATTGCGATGTATTTCCCAAGATTTCTAAAAGAGTAAAAAAATGAAGCTGGCAAAAAGTCTTGAGTAAACACGAAGCGAGCGTCTCATTGTTAATAAAATAAATATTCATTTGTAATAAATATATGACGAAAATACACAGTATTGCAAATAAAACAGTAAATATATTTAGGTGCAAGAATTTTCAATTCCTTCGTCTCAACTACCCTACCGCAGCCCAGTTGATCAAACCGCGCAGTACGCTTGGCGCGTACGTTGCGCCACCTTCAACGCTTGAATTAAGTCATGAGTATTTATTTCTCCATTGAGAAAAAAATATCGTTTCCAAGGTGAGAGAATAAGCTTTTTTTTAGCTTGTTCAAAAAAATCCGAAAAATGTCGAAATTGGTGAAAAAAATTAAATGAACAAAAAATCGATTTTTTCCCCATAAATAATCATTTAAAAAAATTGAAAACATTTTTTTCGTAAAGTACGGAAAAAATACTTCAAGAAACACCTGAATGGTTTTTTCATTGGGACAAAATTCTCCCACTTAAAATTAAACAAAAAAAGTCGAGCGGAAGAAATGGGAAAACTTCGAGCCCCTGTATCTCGGCAACCCGTATATATTACCTCCCCTCCTTTTGCACAATTTATGTACTCTGATAGTACAACAACTTCACCAAGTTACATCGAAATCGGAGAGTTGGCATTTTTCTGGTGGGAACACTTGACGTGTTTTGCCCCATATGTATAACGCTTGGCCAAGTAATCGACATAGGGCGAATTTCCAAGATTTACAATAGAAGAATATCTCAACCTGACAGTCATTTTAGATGAACTAAAATTGATAATATTCATATTTATATTTTTAGCTACAAGTTATTCACAAACTGCATTCGCCAACAGCCTCGCATTACAAATTGTTTGTTCATTTTCTTTTATAATTGTTGATGGAATGAAACTAAAGACAGAAAATCATTGTACGAAATTAGAATCTAAACCATGTACACTTCTAAAAATACAATGACCTAATCAATATTGTCAGATATGTCCATTACTGGTACACTCACAGTTTAACGTGACCCAGTAATGGACCTACATGTTTTAAATAAAAATATTTAAATTATATGTAATTCCATACTGCTTGAACTTTCACGGGACAGTAAATAACTGATAAAACAGCTATTATCTCGATAAACGTGATTATACTACAAAATTTGAAGAAAATACGATCGACTGCTCACTTAACCTAGAACTAAGCATTGCGCAGAATCGAAAAAAAACGTGCGCCTCACGACTTTGACAATTATTTTCTAACTGAAAAACGTTATTGCGATCAAGGTTGGAAACTATTTTCAACTACGAGTGTTGTCTGAAACGACAGTTATTTTTTTTCGTAGAAAAAGTTAATAGCAATCACGTACTTTGTACTTCTACCACGGCCCTGTACATTACTGGGACATCTACCTTACTGAGCATAATTAAGATTCGGTACAGTATATAGACAACAAATATCCCAGATCTTTGAAAATTGATAAACGTAACGTATTGTATACTGCGTTCGTTTGTTTTAAATAAGTGTCGATGAAAAAACCAAGGAAATTCGGGAAGCACATTTTTCCCGTAAGTACTATGCTAGCTAATTTTGCAACTAATGTAGAAGATAAGGGAAAAATAAGATCAGTGTTGGCATCGTAGGCGCATATATGTCATCATATAATATAATTCGCGACATTTCCAGATATTCGGTCTATATTTGGCGTGGCATTAAACCAGACATGGAAAAACCTTCTACGTTGGATAATGCTGCAAAAGCAAATCATGGACTTGTTTTCATGTTTCACCCTCTGATGGATAATTACTCGCAACCGGTCGGTCTTTTTGCTTCACATGGTCCAACCAATGGCGAAACGCTTGCAAAATTAATAATCAAGGCTATAATTTTGCTGGAAAATGTCGGAGCCAAAATTCATGGAGTAGTCAGTGACGGTGCATCCACGAACAAAAAGTTTTGGACTGAATTTAATGTATCGGGCAAACGAAAAAGGTTACAGACGCATTTTTCACACCCAGTAGATGAAACTCGAAAAGTTTTTATATTTTCCGACACACCGCATTTGATGAAAACTATTAGAAATCGCTTACATAACAAAAAAGTGTTGCAAGTACGGCTCTATTATTGATACATCTATTAATTCATACAGGATGATACATCATTTTCATTGCATGAATAAAAATTGTTTTTACAGATGAATCCCGCAGAACCCCCCATAAATTGGAGTCACATAGAAAAACTGGTCAAAATAGAAACGAAGGGCATGGAGGACAGCGTGGAAAGTGCAGTTGTGGAGAATACAGCAGACACATACCAATTTTCTGGGCGCTTATGCAAAAAATCAACGCGGCATCACGTGGAATTGACGAACATGTCAAAAATGAAAGTTTCTCTCGCTGTGCAGGGAATGTGGGGTGCAAATATACTCTTTCCATAATTGAAAATGTATTTCAATTCCTCTTTCGATAATGTATTTTGATTTAATTGTTTCAGGTTTTTAGCAACTCAGTGTACGAAGGGCTAAAAACGTACAGCCGTGTCGATCCTGAACTCAAAGATAGTTCATCTACTGCATCATTTTGCAAATGGATTAATGATCTTTTCGATGTTTTGAACACTTTGGATTCCAGCAAAAGATTGAATGTGGGCAATAAAAGTTTCAAGGTACTTCAACAGCATGTTTATATGCACGAATAATGAAATCAGGCATGAATTACATATACAATTTTCTCGATAACAGTACTTGCAGAATTCTTTGAAAAAGCTCGATGATTGGGAGCAATTGGTTGATGAGAGAAAAATTTCCGACAATTGCTTTTTGACTCGTCAAACAGCGGAAGGATTACGAGCAACTTTGCAGTCTATGATCGACATAACAGCCTATTTATGTGAGACGCATGGATTTGAATACGTTTTACCAGGAAAAATCAACCAAGATGCACTTGAGGTCATATTGTATTCTTCTTTTGTTTTCTATATTTTGCAAGCTTCATTAATATATTTATACTTGATGTTGAAAAAGATGAATTATTCACAAATAAAATTTTCGGTTATTGTTATTGATGCGTAAAATTCACTGCGTAAAATGTCAGATGTTTCCCAAAGCCCCAAAACGTAGCATAAGCCAACGAAAGCTAACGTTTATGACGTCTGGTATTTTTCTTAGTGTTATTTTCAGATTGTCGTATCAAGTTTCGTGCTCGTTACTGTACAAGCAGTGACTTTGGATACACATCTTCTACTCATGTATTACATTCAATTCTTTTTTCGTCCATTAACAGAGATTCTTCGGTGCATCCAGGCAGGCTTGTGGATCGAACGATCACCCTGACATGCCAATGCTGGAAAAAACTTATAAAATTTTGTCGGTGGTTAAAGCGGTCAAACCGCCAAGTACCGGAAACGTGTCGGTCAAGAGTGACACGCCTGAGACGGCAATTACTCTAAAAGATATGCGTGACATATATTCTGGCTGCGCCACCGATAAAAATTGCGTTGAACAGTTGGAAGTCAGGTTGAAAGATTCGATAAGAACAGAAGCGTGGCGTTCGGAAGAAGTTTTCATTGTAAAGGATCACGATTACTTTGGCCTAGGGCCGATAGAATTGGCTAAACTTCATCACATTCATGACGTCCAAGCTAAAATTCTTAAAGCTTCAAAGAAATTTAACTGCGTTACCTGCGAAAGCGTGAACAGTTTAGGGAATGACATTCAGCCATGTCCCAACCTAGTAAAATTAGTTGAGGCAATTAACCACACTTTTTCAAAGCATAAAACATCTGTAAATGTCTTTGAACAAGTGGTTAATGAGTGCATAGAAAGCAAAATTTTGAGTTTTCCCTGCGGTGAGCATGGGGCTCATATTTGGTCTGTCGTCGTACACTATTATTTAACGTCTTTGATACGAACCTTTCTTAGAAACTCTGGTGACCAACAAAAACTCAATCGAGAAAAAAAAAATCAAGCAAGATTGTGTCATACTTGATGATTTCGAAAACATCTACATATTTTCATTTCTTTCACTATAAAATTACGAAATTTGAAATCGAGGGAATTTTATTTTGCTTTACATATGATCAACTTAGATCTGAATGCACTCGGAATTTTACATCACTTTGAAAAATATTATATGTAACATTGCATTTTTATCAAATTCTTATTATCTGAAGAAAGCATTCAATATATCCTTGATTAATCACATTTTATTTTTGAACTTGCGATATTTTTATGTACCAGTAATAACTTTGTTACTTTCGATTTGTTTGTGAATCAAAACACTTTTACAACTGTATTCTGTCGATTGCATTGAATTGAAACATTTAATTTCATACTGTATACTAATAAATAACCCATCGAAAATTTTAATCTAATTGTCTAAAAAATGCATTTCCTTTTTATCCATTACTCAATTTTTTGTAGCAATTAAAATATTTTTCTAGATTTTTTTATCATGTTCCTGATATTTATCTTTTTTCCTGAATTTTTTAACTTAATCGAGTCGATTTTTAATTTTTTATAATCAATTATTCAACCGTACTTTCGATGTTTGACTTTCTAAAAGTCAAATCACCCGCCACTGTCTCGGCGATACATCCAGCGCCACTGTACAGCACGGCACTTGACAGAACTACAGAGTTGCAGGGGGCTGGGTTTCACTTCTTGTCAAGGCGCAATCTAAACTCTGACACAATTAAGAACCTTCTTTCCAAAGTCAAAATTTTCTTTGGTCCCAACGCTGCGAAGACGGCCAAGCAATTGGGAGGTGTTTTGAAGACGTTGTTAGTGAACGGATTGAAAACTGCCTCGGTGATTCAAGGCAATTGTAAGGACGATTGTATTGGTACTCCACTTTTAGATGTGAAAGAAACACTCACGGAAGCACTTAGCAGTGCGTCGCGCGTACGGAAACACCAGAGCAACCGGAACGAATATTCAAACAGCCTACCTCCTTTGAAAAAAAAAAATTAGGACCCTCGCGACGGGTGGATTGATCAGGAAATACAGCGCAACAGTAGTAATGGATTCTTGTGTCACACACTCTGAACGAATAAAGCGCTGTTCCACTTGCTGGTCAAGCCTGAAAAGCCAGTGCTTCTCAACTGTGTTCAAGGATCTAAGTTCTCCACTAATGTCGCTGCTAAATAAAAAATAATACTTCTTCCATATTTGGATAATTTTAAAAGAACACGCCACTGCAATCGCGAAGAAGGATTGGAACACCTGTCTCGAGCACCGCGAAGTCATATTCGCAGTGTTCTGCTCGTCGGTTGTGCCGCTTTTCATAAATTCGTGGTGTGCAACTCGAAATCGCTTGAAAGGAACAGCAGCACGTGAAAAATTGTAGGGGGTGCGCAAAACCCAGATAGAGCAGTCGGAAATCACCATCCATACAAGATGTTTCTCTTCCGGCAACTGAACCAACGAACATTCAATCGTCCACTCCTAAGCAGTTGTCATCACCTATTAAATTTTCAGCTGTGCAGAAAAAGTCATTTTTGATAGCATCACAGAAGCGCGAGGATTGGGAAACTTGAGTCGTACCTGCTTTACAAGTAGTATTCTGCAGGCAGCGTTCAGGGTGAGCAGCGTAAGGAAGATCATCTCACAATACCTGTAAAGTGTAGCAGTGAGCTGCAAACAAATTTAAACCACCTGTACGTAAAACTTCAGTTTCCTATACGTGCCTCGGTACAACCCGTGAAATTTGTTCATTACGCATGGTCAATGTTGAAAATGCGAAAAGAGAAAAAAGAACACGTTGCCTACTTTCACAATGTTTTACTGAATAGGCTGCAACAAGAAACGGGAGTCGGTGCAATGAAAATGAGCATTCGCAGAAGAGTTCGTTGCATCGACTGTAACATTGGTAACGAGTCCATTCGGCCACTTTAAAATCTTGCAATGCCCGTAAAATGGAATTCTAGCGTAGCAGGATCACTTCAGATGGCCATGTTGGAAGTTATAAGCTCCAATGCTCGCTGTTAAACGGGGCAGGTGGACATCGAATTTGCAAAGGTGCGACCGGCGGTCACGAGAGAAATGAATCATTTAAAATATATGGAAAATGGTTTCGTACGAAAAGATGAGTCTAAAATGGACATCACTGATACGATCGAAGTAAAAACAGCTCGACGAATTGCATTTTTCGAATTGACAGCGATATTTCATTTTTTGGGTGGGGGGGGGGGGGGGCGGCCCAAAACGCCCATTTTTTTTGGTGTGTTGGGGGGGCGCGCGACTCATGGTACTTTGTAAACGACGCGATTGGGGAGAATTACCGCGGACGCCCGCGAAAAGTTTTTTATATAACCCTGTGTTTTCGCTCATCCAAATGGAAAAAACATGGTGGAGAACCACATTTGAAAATACCCGCGAAT